>CM050436.1:22366353-22413853 GCA_027564155.1 Gymnocypris eckloni scoliostomus | reverse complement strand
GACTTTCCTGCTTTAATTATCATCCTGGAACACAGTTGGAAACACATAAAGCATCTAGCTCGTCCTGCATCTGAAGCGCGTGTGCTGTCACGTGACACGTATGCATTAAATCACCTTAAATGTATTCATCCTCCTCCGGAGATGATTTGACTAAGAGACATTCGGTTGCATGACTCTGTAACTTTCCAGCTGGATGTTGTCTGATGGCGTATTCTAATGGTTTAACTGGTGACACAAGCATGTCAGTAAACATGACACTGCAGTCGAATGAAGGAAACACTGAAGACGTGCGTCCTCTAGTGAATCACTGAAGTACTGCGTGTGAAACAATCAGCCTCTGTTTCCTCACAGGACTTTGGATTTGAATAGTATGGGCTAATCGTCGTTTCTAGCACCTAGGCCTACGTATAATCCTTTAGATTTGTATTAAGTAATCATTTAGTGTTTACTAAGCTGTTGGCCTCATAATGTTCCACATACACCGTAACCAAGATTTGTTAAAGTTGTAAATAAAGAATATTTAGTAGCTGTGTTTTACGGTTCAAAATGTTGCATTTAAACCAATGCATTACTTGCCGCTTCATTGTGAAGTTTACTAGCAATTTCTCCTGGAAAATAGTTCTGCATCAGTTCCCTTTCAGTGTACATGTAAATCACCTCTTATTTCCAGCTTGCACTCCACCTCATCTTCTCCGAGCTCATTCACAGCCTTGCAGGAGTACTTCCCGCTGTCGAAGGAGCTGGGTTTGCGGATGTTTAGAGTCAAAACGCCCTGGTTATTCTGCATCAGGAACTTTGGGTCTTCTCCTATTATCATCCTGTTCTTCATCCAGACGATCTTTGGCTGCACAGAAACACAGAAGCGCTCTGCTCAGAAGGGACATGTAGTGTACATGACATTATAGCATTAAACTGGGTATGACATCGTTTTCTTATGTTGGATTTTTCTGCGGTGGACTGTGGAGACGTGAAAGATGATGAGTATTAGTGCTGTCAAACGATTAATCGTGATTAATAACATCCAAAATAAACCTTTTTGTTTATGTTATATACGTACTGTGCATATATATATATATATATATAAATACACACACATACAGTATATATTTTGAAAATATTTATTAAACATTTATATATTCATATTCTTATATTTTATATAAATATATTTGTAAAAAACTTGTATTTTGGATGCGATTAATCGTTTGACAGCACTAATGAGTAAATGTTAAGGCAACATTACAGGCACAAATATTGTTCAGTCACTTGCCAGGTTTGAGAGTTTGGGCTATTTGGCTTTTTTATGTTTTTTATGTTTATATGTTGTTTCAGACTATTGAAAGAAAACATCCAAAATACACTTGATCTTTTTGCATTTGTACATTTAGTATATTTAAAGGCAGATTCTCAGAATATGTTTTTTTTCCTCCACTTCAGCAGCACTTAAATCCACCAAACGTAACAGTTTTATTATAATCTATATTCTTATGGGGTTTGGTAATATATGTGCTTTTATATAACATTTTATTCCTAAAAACATGGTTTAAGTGTACTGCTCTCTGTCTGACAATACAGTGTGGGGGGGGATTATTTGATCCCCTGATTAAATATTATATATATATATATCAGTCTATAATTTGAATGGTAGGTTTATTTTAACAGTGAGAGACAGAATAACAACAAATCAAATCCAGAAACATGCATTTAAAAAGTTATACATTGATTTGCATTTTTATGAGTGCAATAAGTATTTGATCCTCTATCAATCAGCAAGATTTCTGGCTCCCAGGTGTCTTTTATACAGGTAACGAGCTGAGACTAGGAGCACTCTCTTAAAGAGACATCTGTCCACAGAAGCAATCAATCAATCAGATTGAAACTCTCCACCATGGCCAAGACCAAAGAGCTGTCCAGGGATGTCAGGGACAAGATTGTAGACCTACACGAGGCTGGAACGGGCTACAAGACCATCGCCAAGCAGCTCGGTGAGAAGATGACAATAGTGGGAGGGAATTTTTGCAAATGGAAGAAACACTAAATAACTGTCAATCTCCCTCGGACTGGGGCTCCATGAAAGATCTCAGCTCGTGGAGTTTCAATGATCGTGAGAACGGAGAGGAATCAGTCCAGAACTATACGGGAGGATCTCGTCCATGATCTCAAGTCAGCTGGGACATAGTCACCGAGAAAACAATTGGTAACACACTACGCCGTGAAGAACTGAAATCTCAAGAAAGCACATGTACTGAAGTTAGCCAATGATTCAGAGGAGAACTGGGTGAACGTTTTGTGGTCAGATGAGACCAACATCCAGCTCTTTGGTATCAACTCAACTCGCCGTGTTTGGAGGAGGAGGAATGCTGCCTATGACCCCAAGAACACCATCCCCACCGTCAAACATGGAGGTGGAAACATTATACTTTGGGGGTGTTTTTCTGCTAAGAGGACAGGACAACTGCACCGCATCAAAGGGACGATGGACGGGGCCATGTACCGTCAGGGCCAGGGCATTGAAAATGGGTCGTGGATGGGTATTCCTGCATGACAATGACCCAAAACACACGGCCAAGGCAACAAAGGAGTGGCTCAAGAAGAAGTCCTGGAGTGGCCCAGCCAGTCTCATAGAAGTCTGTGAAGGGAACTGAAGGTTCGAGTTAATGACTTAATAACCTTAATGACTCGGAGAGGATCTGCAAAGAGGAGTGAGACCAAACCCCTCCAGAGATGTGTGCAAACCTGTGACCAAATACAAGAAACACTAGACCTCTGTGAACGCCAGCAAGGGTTTTCCAACAAGTACTAAGTCATGTTTTGCGAAGGGGTCAAATACTTATTTCAAGCATTAAAATGCAAATCAATTTATAACTTTTTTGAAATGCGTTTTTCTGGATTGTTTTGTCTCTCTCTGTTTAAATAAACCTACCATTAAAACTATTGACTGATCATTTCTTTGTCAGTGCGCAAATGTACAAAATCAGCAGGGATCAAACTAATTTATCCCCCACTGTATTTTCTGATAAAAATATCAATAATATCCAAAACTCGGTCTTTAAAAACCTTTGACTCTAATAAGCCAACAAAATGCACCAGGAATTTTTAACCTGGCTTTATCCGGTGTTCAGATTTATTGTTAGAAAATTCATGCAAACTACTGCATATTTAACTAGATAATACCTCATATCTATACATAATCTAACATTTTAGAAAACTTGTAAACAATTGCCTGATTAATCATCTGGGGAATATGGCAACATCTATTCACCGGCAGTGTTTTTCCTCAATATAACAACACTCTGAGCTTGAGATAAAGACTCTGTGCTCATGTTTAATAGAGTACGTGCAGATGATGCTCAATGTCTCGTACCTTTGGCAAGCCTCTGACTGAGCAGCTGATGGCCGTGCTGTAGCCGATCGTCACGGATCGATCCACGAGGGATGCGGTGAACTTAGGAGCACATTTCATATCCTTCTCCTTGAAGGGAGCTCGTTTGTGTTCCAAACCTGAGAGTGTGTCATTGAGAAACTGACATCAAAAACCCAGTCCTGTCAGTGTAGTGTGTGTGAATATACTACTGTAAAGATTATAGGACTGCGGGATTAACGAGATGATCAAATTACAAAGGCTGTCAATAAATATATGCAGCATGTTCAGTGTTGCTTATAATGTGCTTTTGAAAATGAAACATACATCATTTTAAATTAAGGACTAACATTTTAAAGGGAACATATTAATGCATTAAGAGATAGATATTTATACAATTAAATCATACATATTAGTGTTGTAAGTTTACAGTTGTTTTGTAAATTAAAATGATTATATATTTCTTAAATACTCAATTTTGTATTTTACTGTGAAATATCACAAGTAAAATGTAGTTTTTATTTAGTAGTATTATTTTGTTATTTATAAAGGATTAGCTGTAGTTATATTATAGCCGTGTTGATATATAATATCACAATTGTGAAGCCCTACAAACACAACAACAATAATACATTTTTTTTATATATATTTTACAATGACATTATTTTGTTTTTTATTAATTTTATATTTAATAACAAAATAATATTTTATCAATAATAATTTGTATATATATATATATATATATATATATGACCCTCTGTGAAATCCAGGCTAAAGTCTCAAAATCTAATTATGAGATAACGAGCGTCAAAGTTGATGATTTCTACCATTAATTTCACTATAATATTAATATTTGACATGACTTTACTCAGTCAATATTAAAGATATAAAGGTTATATTTTCACAGAATGTTCTTTACTATATGAAGGATTGTTTTTTGTAGAAAACAGCAAATCACAAAAAAATGACTTTAGCTGGGTTTTCACAGAGTGGGTCACATATATGTGTATTTTAAAAATGGTGTCCACTGTTTTTATGAGAAACGTTTCCATCGGTTGATGCAGCTCTAAATACTGTCGTTAGCGTGTCAACAACAGCAAGCATAGTCTATCTGCTCCTGATACTGACCGGTCTTGGCTATGAAGGCCGTGTTCTTGCTCATGCAGGGATCTTCACTGAGTCCGCAGAGGTTCTCGCTGTAGACGCGGAACATGTACTCGTTTGCCATGACCAGGTCAGAGACGGTGCAGTTGGTGCGGCGATTGTGCTCATACACCGTAAACCACTCCTACGGGTGAGAGCGTTACACATGAGGAAGTCATTGACCCAAAAACAAAAGTTCTGTCATCATTTATTCCCCCTCATGTCTTCCAAACACCCTACCATACATAGATGGATGCTGTTGAATCACCAAAACAGTAGGCCATATGCTTATACTACTAGTCTGAAGTCAGACTGGAGTCAGAGAAAGGTTTGAGTAAATGATGACAGACAAACTCTCTCTTTAACGAGTGTTTTGGTGGATAAACGGAGATCAGATCTCTCACATTGGTTTTCTTGTCTGCTTTCTGGATCGTGTAGCCAGTGATGTCACAGTTGCCGTCATCTTTGGGTGCTTTCCACTCCAGCGCTGCGTTGAAACCCCAGACATCAGTCACGTGCACTTGAGACGGAGGGCCGGGTTTATCTGGGAAGAGAGTCGGAGCGTCAGATGAACGTCTCTGGAGTCAGCGTGTGAGCGAGAAGATTTTAGACAGGCAGCTGTCAAGTCAAGTTTCCCAAAACTGGGATTCGAGAGGGATTGTTAATAAATATCATTAATGATACATTAATATAATTTATTTTTAATACTATTGATACATTTACTCATAAATTATTAAATCAATTATTTTAAGATTTTATAATTACATATTTTAAATTAATTAATTTAAAATTATTTATATTGCCACAAATAAATTAATAATATTTAAATAAAATATGTAAAATTATTTTTTATTATTTATATTTACCTAAATAATTAAATAAACCTATTAAACAATAATATAATAATACAACAAATAATAATTGAATTAAATAATTAAAATAATAATTAAAAATGTACAATTATTCATTCATTTTAAATAATTGTTGAATAAAAATAACTAAAAAATTATTTAATATTGTTTAACTGTAGGTCATGTGGTCATATTCTTACATCAGACAATCATAAATCTGCAAGAGTGTTATTTAATGATTGAAATATTAAACATTTCAATAATTTAAATATTTTATGTCAAAGGGTTCAAATGATAAAAGTTTGGGAACTGCTCATTTGGTATGTTAATTCTGTACTTTTAACTTATTAAAAAACACTGATAAAAATTGGAGCATTTAAAAACCATTTTAAATGAGATTTGTAAAACAACTGTAAATATATATATAATTTGTATTTATTTATTATTAATGCATTTCATATCATTATGCTTTCTACATACTAAAATCAGCATCAGCCAATTCAAATCCGTATTAGTGGACCTCTATTTTTAATAAAATGCATAAATAAAAAATGCAAGATGAGTCAAACACATCTTTAAATTCGGGTTCGTCTTACCTACAATTCGGATGTCTATGGTGGCTGAGTCTTCCATGTTTTCTATTTTTAAGACAAGTGTGTATTTTCCAGAGTGCTCTCTCTCAGTGGAACGAATGAAAAGGATGGAGTCGACGTTTGAGTTCCTGACGCCGACTTTCTTTTCATCCACCGGCTGGCCGTCCTTCAGCCACGTGGCAATAGGACGAGGCTTGCCCTGAAAAACACATGCACTCGTTCATTGGTGAAGCGATCATAGATGTGGCTCGTATCATTTAACATACACACCTGGAAGGGGATGGAAAGGTTGATTTTCTCCCCGACTCTCTTGATGTACTTGGTTCTGAGTTCACGAGGCAGACGGATCTTAGGATGCTCTGAAACGAGAGGAGAACATCACTGTGAAGAACAGGCTTGCTAGAGAAGAACATGATTTTTCATCAGTCTTGTTTTCTCCTCACCCATAATCTCTCTGACGGTGACGGGTTCCCCGAGCAGTGCAGGAGGGCTGCGGCCTGCTATATTCACCGCAAACACGCGGAAGTTCATCTTCTCTCCGGTGGGAAGGTTCCTCACGGTGTAACTCTGCCGATCAACCAGATCCGTGTTAGCAGGATGCCACTCCGTTTCTGACACGCAGAGACAACAAACAAAGAGAAGGCGGATCATTCACAATAATTAAAAACTAAATGTAAATACAAAATATATTGACATATTTACAATAATTAAATACAATAATAGTCATTTCATAAAAAATTAAATAATTAAAAACAATATGTAAATAAAAAAATATATTGACATATTTACAATAATTAAATACAATAATAGTAATTTCATTTAAAAAATATATATATAATTAAAAACAATATATAAATAAAAAAATATATTGACATATTTACAATAATTAAATACAATAATAGTCATTTCATAAAAATAAAAAATTAATTAAAAACAATATGTAAATAAAAAAATATATTGACATATTTACAATAATTAAATACAATAATAGTAATTTCATTAAAAAAAAAAAAATAATAAAAACAATATGTAAATAAAAAATATATTGACATATTTACAATAATTAAATACAATAATAGTAATTTCATTAAAAAAATAATAATAATTAAAAACAAAATGTAAATAAAAAATATATTGACATATTTACAATAATTAAATACAATAATAGTCATTTCATAAAAATAATAATAATAATTAAAAACAATATGTAAATAAAAAATATATTGACATATTT
The DNA here is from genome assembly GCA_027564155.1 of Gymnocypris eckloni scoliostomus. NCBI lineage: Eukaryota > Metazoa > Chordata > Actinopteri > Cypriniformes > Cyprinidae > Gymnocypris > Gymnocypris eckloni. The sequence continues at coordinate 22,406,674 of CM050436.1, read as the reverse complement.
ACAATAATTAAATACAATAATAGTCATTTCATAAAAATAAAAAAATTAAAAACAATATGTAAATAAAAAATATATTGACATATTTACAATAATTAAATACAATAATAGTCATTTCATTAAACATAATAATTAAAAACAATATGTAAATAAAAAATATATTGACATATTTACAATAATTAAATACAATAATAGTCATTTCATTAAAAAAAATATATAATTAAAAACAATATGTAAATAAAAAATAGATTGACATATTTACAATAATTAAATACAATAATAGTCATTTCATAAAAATTAAAAAAATATTAAAAACATTATGTAAATAAAAAAATATATTGACATTTACAATAATTAAATACAATAATAGTAATTTCATAAAAAAATAATAATAATTAAAAACAATATGTACATAAAAAATATATTGACATATTTACAATAATTAAATACAATAATAGTCATTTCATTTAAAAAAAATATATATAAAACAATTAATAAGATAATAAGATTACATATATTTAATTATTTCAAATAACTAATTGTATTGTTAATTTATAAAAAAAAAGGACAAGGAATTGAGCCGGATGATGTGATTGTTATTAGATTAATGCGAGTGTTGAAGAGTCCCGTTTGACATTCAGTTGGAAAAGTGAATACAGTAAGTTATAATAAATACAGTAAGTTATAATAAATACAGTAAGTTAATTGAAATGAGCTGATTCAATGATTCGTTCACACTCGGACTCAGTGTACACAGATGTACTTATGTGGCATTGTAGTGTTTTAGTTGAGTGTGTTTATATATATATACGGTACACACACACATATATAATTATTCCATTTAAAATTGATATTTTTGCATAGAATTAAATATGACATTTATTACTAAATTAAGTGTTCATTTAAATAAAACACTGAGTATATTTTCTTATTTTTTCTTAATTAAATAACCCTTTAAACCATTTTTTAGCAAAACCATAAATATCAAGACATATGTGATGTATAATCAAAACCGTGTCATTTTAGTAATATTGACAAACTGTACTAGATTTATTTTAATTCTATGATCAAATTTAAATTTTTGAATATAATAAAGAATATATAATATTCTTTATTATTAATAATAATAATAAAAAAATGTCTGTGCAGTTTTTATACATTTTTGTTTTAGTTTAAATTATTTTAGTACTTTAAATTAAAAGCAACAAATGTTGCCTTGGACAACACAGTTATTTTTCATAAGCTATATCAGCCCTTTTATTTATCTTGCATTATTATTCACATACAGCCTGGAGGAAGTTTGCTCAAGTGCACAATGGTGAAGTTGGTTTGCATCCACTATGCTGTCATTATGTAGTGTTCGGTTTAGGCCCAGAATGATTCCAGCAGACTCACCTCCTTCCTTGCAGAATTCAATGATGTATCCATCCATCCCTCCAGCTCCGATCCTCTCAGGAGCCAACCACCTGAGTGAGCAGGTGGTGTCCGTTACATCATCCACGGTCAGCTTTGTGGGCTCGCTGGTGGGGGCTGAGAGGGAAATCAAGAGTTAAAGCAAGAGACATCAAAGATTCGTAACAAAGCAATCGTGCAATCTTCTCACCGATCGGCATGAATGGTTTCGAGTTGAGGCTGGGAGCCGAGATACCGATTCCATTGACTGCGTAAACTCGAATCTCATACAGAATGCCTTCAATCATGCGCTTGGCCTCGTATGTGGTGCTCTCGTAGACGTCAAAGTTAAGTTTCGTCCATCTTGAAGATCCTTTCTTCTTCCTCTCCATCAGATAGCCTAAGAAACAGAGGCAAAACAGATTCCTGTTATGATGATGCGTTGACTTCTAATTGTGTCAAATACTGTGCTCGTACCTAAGTGAACATGGCTGAGTTACCTGTAACAGGTATTTACTAGAGACGCACCAATGTGAACATTTTCAGCCAATACGATTATTCAGAATGATATCTGCCGATAGTTTGGTTTCATAAGAAAAAGAACTAATGCTGCAAACTATCCGGTCGGGGAACCCTTTCATGTGGTACATTAGAGGTTAAAATGAACAACAACACTGTTTATTATAGATATAATAATCACACTTAAAAACTCTTATATACAACTCAAATAAGCTCCCTCGGTTTTATTGAGTGATTATATGAGACATGAAACATGTCAGTTTTACTGTATCTCTCAACATACCTTCTGATGTTCATTCATGTTTATTTTGTGCTATAACTTGTATTAAAGAGGAAGAGACTCACACTCCGCGCTCCCGCTTGAACTGATGCACTAGTGATCTGTCACGCCACATTAATTGTTTGAATTTTGTAATAAGATACTAGAGCTATGCGATTAGTCAAAATCATCATAAAATCATGATTTGAGTGTGCGCGATTCCTAAATCTCTTTATAGCATGATTCTTTCCGCGTCCCCGGCCTCCCGCAGTATGCTATCCCAACCAATCAGAATGCAGCACGCCTAAATGAAGCTCGAGAACAGAACAGATTCAGATGAAACGCCAGGTTCACACACACTTCGTCTGTGGTGCGTATGCGGTGCATGTTTTTTCCGCGCCCATGTTAACGGATCAGAGCGTTCACACTGCGCTCCAGGAGCAGTCGTTTACACACCAATCCTATCTTTGCTGTGCTGCACGGGCTAAATTAAAGTGACAGTGCATTGTTCGTGGTAAAAAATTAACCTGGATTGACACGGAAATGTAGTAATTACACCATATAAGTCTACTGTTTCACAGTCAACACGTGGCTTTTTGGCTAGATTTAAAACAAGGAAAAGTGCACTTTTAAATAAATAAAGCAATACTAGATTTGAAATCAAAATAATGGATAAATGTTGTGTTTGTGGTAAACAGCCGCGGATCAGGAGCGGACTGCAAACATTCAATAAAACATGTGAGAAAGTAAAATGAGTCCGTGCTGCTTCTGCACTGTAAACACATACTGTATACACACTGCAGACAGAGTACATGTGAACCTGCCACAAAAACCCATTTCAACACCGAGGCAGTGCCACAAAGAGCTCTATGACCAAAGCATGGCAAAAAAATACAAAAGAAATCCCTGGACATAGGATTTTGTTGTTGTTGCCATGTGTCTGTTTTGGAGACATTTTGTTACTCCTTTATGTAATGATTATTTTGCCTTATGTCTGTTCTAGAGACATGTTACAGCTTTTTGATAAAGCTCTAATTGGTTTTCTTTTGAAATATTTTCAAATTCACACTGAATGCATTTATGACTGTAAAGCATGGGTGTGTATCAAAATCATGATTAAGATCAAATCGCTAAATTGATCAAAGAAATCGCAGTACCACACTACCCTATAAGATACACAAGATTAGAAAGCTGAAACGCTGTTTCTTATCAGAAGTAACAAAGCTCTTTGTGATTATTGGATTGAAGTGCATTACAAATAATATTTTATAAAGGGAAAACCACGGACCTGGCAACCTTGGCTTTAACTATGGGTGATTTATGGGGTCAAATAAAACCTGTGTTATAGTGCTAATGTGCTTTTAACTTGGACAGCCCTAAATTTAACATGAGAAACATCATGCAAGTTGCTTTCTGACACACCTTTCTACCTCCATTTGATTGAAAGGAAATAATCGGCCCTGATCCTCGCCTGTTTTTAAATATCTGCTGATAATCTGCTGATAATCTGCCGATAATGCAGATAATAGCTTTTATCAGCCGATACCTCGGTGCATCCCTAGTATTTACATGTGTGTGATAGTGTGTGTTACCTTTTAAAGGTGCTCCTCCATCAAACTTCGGAGGCTCCCAGATAATATTGGCACAGTCTTCTCCTACTCCGGTACACTTCACGTTCTCGGGAGGATCAGGAATATCTGCAAGACAGCATGTGTTTGATTCCCAGGGATTGCATGAGCTGATAATATGTTTGCTTTGAATGCAATGTATGTCACTTTGGATAAAACCATTTGGCCAATGCATAAATGCAAATCTAAATGTGCATGTAGACCCTAAAGTGTGTTCACACCAACAGTACTTCAGTTATTAGAGGTTTCTGTCGGGTTTGTAGTCAGCAGAAATCCATTTGTTGACATTACTTTGGAAACTGAAATGTGTTTTAGTTTCTGGTCAGAATCACAGGAAGAAAGAGGCAGTGCTGGAAACGCACCTACGATTTTGATGAATAGCTTGGCTTTGTCCTCTCCTGCAGGGTTGGTAACAGTGATGGTGTAGTTGCCCTCATCTTCTCGCTCTGCTCCTTCAATGACGAAAGAGCTGAGGTCTTTCCTGTTCTCCACACGCACACGTCCCTCTGCATCTGTCACTTGCTGTGACACACAGGGACAGCTGTTTTATTTCACTATTAAACAGATTTTAGTTTTGTAATACATTACAAACAGAATATATAACAACACTGCAATTTGAGTTATATGGTCAGCCAATAATATCAGACAAAGTGAAAGTGAAGTGACATGTGGCCAAGTTTGGTGACCCATACATTTAACCCATCCAAGTGGACACACACAGTGTTGACCACACACACACACACACACACACACACACACACACACACACACACAGACACACACACAGTGTTGATCACACACACACACACACACACACACACACACACACACACACACGTTGGTTTTATGGTTTCTGGGGACTCTCCATAGGCGTAATGGTTTTATACTGTACAAGCTGTATGTGCTATTGCCCTACACCTACCCTACACCTAAACTTAGCCCTCACAGGAGGCGGTGCATTTCTACTTTCCTCAAAAAACTCACTCCTGTATGATTTATAAGCGTTTTAAATTATGGGACACTAAATGTCCTCATAAATCACCTTCTCCTTGTAATACCTATGTTATACCCATGTCATTATACAAATTTGTGTCCTCATAAACCACATAAACATGCACACACACACACACACACACACACACACACACACACACACACACACACACAGAATTGTAATTGTTTATATAATTTGTATTTAAATGTTTTTCTGTGTGGCTTTGTCTTTTCTATTAGTTTATTCTTGTTTGTTTGTTCTTAGGTACTTTATAAAAGTATTGTTATTTTTAAATGTTACTATTTAATTTGTATTTATGGTAACAATAAGGTGTCATTTGTTAACATTAGTTAATGTATATGAATTAACATGAACGAACAACGAACTACATTTATTACAGTTTTTATTAATGTTAGTTAATAAAAACACAGTTGTGCATTGTTTATTCATGTTAGTTCACAGAGCATTAACTAATGTTAACATGTTTAATAATGCGTTAGTAAATGCTGAAATGAACATGAACTAAGATTAATAAATGCTGTGGAAGTATTGTTCAAGTTTACTAATGTTGTTAATGAACCTTATTGTAAAGTGTTACCGTTTTATTTTAGTGTCAGTCTTAGTTTAGTTCAGTTTTAGTTTTCATGTCCAGCTAATAATCGTTCACTTCAGTTAGCTGCCAATGCAATGGAATACAATGTGATGTTTTTCATTTAATGTTAATGTTAATCGTAATTTCACTAAACAAAAAAAGTTGTAATAGTTTTAGTAAAAGATATGAATCCTGGTAAAGATAACAGTGTATTCCTATTTGGGGAGCGTGTGTATTACCCACCAGGCCACTTCAAATATTTCAAATCAAATGAAAAGATTAATTAAATGATCACTCTTGATGAATTGTCATGATGTTGTATGTGTACCTTGTCTCCCTTCATCCAGCAGACGGTGGGAGCAGGTTCTCCTGTGATCTCCACATCCAGACGCAGCTTGTTCCCAGCAACAACGATGATGGTGTTCTGAGAAACCATGTTACCGGCCACATCCAAATGGATCTTAGGAGGATCTTAAAGGAGCAAGAAAAAGAAAGTGCATACAATCAAGTGTTGTAAAGGATTCAGAGCACAACCTGAGGCCGTTTTCATAAACTTATCTTCTATATTAATACTAGCAGGTCATTCATTCATATTTTTAAACTAGTATGTCGGAAGAAGAAATGAAAATGTCTGTCTTAAGGGTTGATCTTTGTCTTACCTTGTCTGGGAACGTAGTCGATCTTGATTTCTGGAAGAAAAAGAATGATCTGATTATGTACGGTCATAACAAACCCGAGATGGTTTTGCTGATTAAAGAGTTTCCTTCTCACCCAGGAAGTTGAGTTTAGCGGACAGCGAGAGCGCATAACCCTCGGGGACAAACGTGTAATCTCCAGCATCCTGGGGCTTGACGTCATCGATGGTTAAACGATGAATCCTGGAGACATACATACAGTATTTCAAACCTGTACAGTTACATCTGAGCCAACATGTGCACACATGTCTGAATGCTGACCTGCCGATGTGGGAAATCTTGATGCGGTTACTGGCCAGAACTTCCACGCCATCCTTAAACCATTTCCCTGTGACTTTCTCGTCTGACACCTCACACTTGAACATAGCCTGCTCTGCCGATTTGACCGTAAGATCTGCGATACTTTGCAGCACCTCCAGTTCCTTCTCTGGTTGAGTTTGACAAAGACAAGAAATAACCATTAAATGTGCAAAACCACTAGTGAAACAACTGGTGAGGGTCAGATTTTACCTTCAACGATGAGCTCTCCCTTCGATTGGCCTCCGTTGGTGTAAACAAAGTACATCCCACAGTCCTCTACGGTCGCCTCTTGAATAATAAGACAGTGGCGTTTCCCATCCTTTTTAAAACGATACTTGGCGTTTTTGTCATCTCGTGACAACTCCTGATCCTCAAACATCCTACAATTACACATACATTCATATATATATATATATATATATAGTCAAAAGATAAATACAAGTTTTTTTTGTTTTTGAAAAGTTCTCTTATGTTCACAAGGCTGCATTTATTTAATCAAAATAAATACAGCAATATTGTAAAATAGTGTTGCAATGTAAAATGTAATACTACATCAATAAAACCTGAGTTTTTAACTTGAATATACACTGAACAAAATTATAAACACTTTTGTTTTTGCCCCCATTTTTCATGAGCTGAACTCAAAGATATAAGACTTTTCCTATGTACACAAAATGTCTATTTATCTTAAATATTGTTCACAAATGCACATTTTAGAGTGGTATTTTATTGTGTCCAGCCTAAGGCACACCTGTGTAATAATCATGCTGTAATCAGCATCTTGATATGCCACACCTGTGAGGTGGATGATTATCTCGTTCACTAACACAGATTTACACAGATTTGTGAACAATATTTAAGATAAATAGGCCTTTTGTGTACATAGAAAAAGTCTTTGATCTTTGAGTTCAGCTCATGAAAATGGGGCAAAAACAAAAGTGTTGCGTTTATAATTTTGGTCAGTATAATATAAAACGTAATGTATTTATGTGACACTGAAAACTGGAGAAATGATGCTGAAATGCTGAAGTGTGTATCTGTAAGCATTGTTTTCCAGTATTCTGTGTTGAGCATAAGCAGTAATGGTCTCTTGATGATGTAAACTGTTTGTTTACCAATTGACGTGTGCTCCCTCCTCAGACACTTCAATCTCAAACTCCACTCTTTCTCCAACCATGACCTGGTAATCATCCAGCAGTTTAGTGATGGTGATCGGCGGCTCTGCAAAGCAATTTGATGAGGTGATTTTAAACATTGTGCTAGGTAAAGAAAGTTAATAAATTACACTATATTTGTCAAAGGTTTTTTAAAAGTAAGATTTTTAAGGTTTTTGTTTTTGGAGTTCTCTTCTGCTCACCAAGTCTGCATTTATTTGACCCAAAATACAGCAAAAGCAATAATATTATGTATATTTTTACGATTTTAAATAGCTGCTTTCGCTTTGAATATATTTTAAAATGTATGATTCAAAGCTGAATTTTCAGCATCATTACTCCAGGTCTTCAGTGTCACATGATCCTTCAGAAATCATTTTAATATACTGATTTGCTGCTTAAAAAACATTTATTATTATTATCAATAAATAAAAGAGTTGAGTACTTTTTTCCCCCATAATTATTTGATGAATAGAAAGATCCAAAGACCAGCATTTATCTGAAATAAAAAGCTTTTGTAACATTATACACAAAAGCTTGGAGTCAGTTTAATTAATTTTTGGGAAAGTAATAAATTTACTTGTATTTAGCAAGGACACTTTAAATTGACCAAAACTGACAATAGAGGCATTTATAATGTTACAAAAGATTGCCATTTCAGATAAATGCTGTTCTTCTGAACTTTACAGTCTTCAAAAAAACCTGAAAACATTCTACTCATCTGTTTTCAACATAATAATAATAATAATAAATGTTTCTTGAACAGCAAATCAGTATATTAGATTGATTTCTGAAGATCATGTGACACTGAAGACTGAAGTAATGATGATGAAAATACAGCTGTGCATCACAGAAATAAATTATATTTTAAAATATATTCAAATAGAAAACAGTTATTTTAAATAGTAAGAGTATTTCACAATATTACTGTTTTGCTGTACTTCAGATCAAATAACTGCAGGCTTGGTGAGAAACATAAAAATCAATAACTCTACGCTGGTAGTGTATTGTTCATCGTATACGTTGGACTATAATAGTGTCTCCAGAAGGCTAGAGGAGCTCATAGTTTTACAGTTTGTTACAGCATTAGTTTGTAGAGCTGCAAACCGCTTCTTATGCATCGGTAAAGTCATTTTTCAAAAGCGCTGCCACTCTCCAGGTCAGATGAATTTGATGAAAAAAAGGGTCCACACACCTTTAACAAATACTTCCGTGAAGCATTTATCAGCCCCGCTTATACATTCATACGCCGCATCATCTGCCAGACTGCATTTGTTAATGGTGAGGGTTCGAATGTTTCCATTGGACTCCATGATGTATCTGCCACACAAAGACAGTTAAATCACGTGAACATAAAATAGGTTTGGGTCTCCACGCTTTCATTGCCTTGTGTTGTTGGAAAATATTGTTACTTTTGTCATTTAGTTTGGTGCATGACACTATTAACACATTTAAACTTGGATCATCCTAATCTTAGTAACGTTTTCTCCAAATAAGCAAGTTAAAGTCTTTGAAACTCAATGTATTGGTGTGTCTTTACTTGGCAGAGGGTTTGATCTCTTGGCCGTTCTTGAGCCATTTGACCTCAGCATTCGGGTCGGCCACCTCCACAGACAGCACGATCTTCTTTCCCTTGTGAACGGAGTACGCCGACTCCAGTCGTCTCAGGAACGCTGCGGAAACATCCCACACAAACACACAGTCACAAACAGAAGATCAGAGACTTGAGTTTTGTCTGATCTCTCTCTCTCTCGTACCCTCGCTGAATTTGGGCTCCACAACTTTCATCTTCTTGAGTCGTTTCAACATGCCACGCAGGTCAGTGATGCCGTACTGAAACGCAATCTTCTCGTACTCGCTGGGATGAGCGTTCTTCAGAATCTCCCAAACATCGATCTCCAGCTCAGGCTCCGGCCTCTTTTTCCTGTGAAAGTGAGGGATGTGATAAATAAAGGAGGAGATGGAGTGTGGTTTTAATGGACAGAGCAAACACTTACTTTTTAGCTGCTTTGAGAAGAGCACTAAAGTCCAGGTTACCGTCGTCCTCGCCAGCATCTCTGTACAAGAGCACATGTTGAATTCACTAAACACAATATCTATGTGTATGTGTATTCACTTAACTCAAAAATTAATTCAGTTAGCTCAGAAAAGTCTTTCTCCCACTTTATTTAGTTGCACAAACGAACACGTCATAAGACATATGTAATGCATATGTGTATTGTGTGAAATGTTTTGTAAATTAAATTAAAATCATTTTTGAGTTATATATATATATTTATATTAGGGCTGTCAATCGATTAAAATATTTAATCGCAATTAATCGCATGATTGTCATGAGTTAACGCGCGATTAATCGCACATTTTTATTTGTTCTAAATGTACCTTAAATTAATACTTTTCAAGTTTTAAAAACTCTAATCAACATGGGCATGGATGCTTTATGCAAGTGTATGTTTATTATTATTGAAACCATACTCAACATAGAGCATGAAGACTTGACATGTTTCAAAGGTAATATTCTCATTACTTCTCTTTCTTTGCACTGAGCAATTTACTGACACAAACTGTTTACATTTTTGCACACAGGCCAGCTCACTTCTTCTGAACATGCAAAATGGACATATAATATTTATTGTTACATTTGTTTCCCTCTCTGTGCCCACATACTGTATTTTGATGCAGCTAAATTCTCAATAAAACAGTTTTCATTGATATATTTTACTGTTTCTGTTGTCAGACAACGGAATGAATATAAAATAGTGACTGAAACACGACCCATTAAGCCTCAGCTGCTGTGCACGTGTGCTGGGACAGCAAGCCCTGCCCTCGCCCCTCGCCCTCGCCCCTCGCCTCGCCTCACCCTCGCCCTCGCCCTCGCCCTCTCGCTCGCCCTCGCCTCTCCCTCTCCCTCTCCCTCGCCCTCGCCCCTCGCCCTCGCCTCGCCCCTCGCCTCGCCCTCTCGCCCCTCGCCCCTCGCCTCTCGCCCTCGCCCCTCGTCATTCACCATAATAAAAAAGCAAAATCAGATTTCTGAAAACTTTGCACATTTATAAAAATTAAATAAAATAAAAAGCCCAGAAAATAATCATTACATTGCATTAGTATTCATATCATTTTTCTGTGACACTTAAAAGGAAAAAAATACCAACAATTTAAGAAAAGGTTTTCATCATTTTGTCAACACATGTGCTGCAAATACTCACAACACAACCACATACAGAAACTCACACAGACCACAACAGAGTCTTTAATGAAATCAGTGTTTGCTCTGAGGAGGCTTTTGATCATTTTAACATCTAAACCATACGATTCCTTAGCTTTGTTTAGTTTTTTGATATTATTAGCCTAAATAAGCTGACGAAATACACAATTACTGTAATTGTGAAAAGTTATGTAAGATGGCTATCTAATTTTCACAATGAAAATTAACCATGGTTTTATATTAAAAAATTAAATACAATGTTACAATAGTTAAACCAAGGTAACCACAAATTAACCATGGTTTTGCTACACTAACAAAATGTTTAACCATGGTATTTATACAAATGTAGTAAATGTACAAATTATCAATATACCAAAAAAAGGCCACAACACGTTTACTATAATAAAACCATGGTTCATTTTCATAAGGGTTGTTGAAGTCCACTAGACACATTTCTACGTTGCAATGCTTTTCTGTACTTGGCTGTCTTGAGTATTTGCAGCACATCAAGCTAAAAAAGATGTTTCCTTAAGTTGCAGTGCATTGAGTTCTCCTGGCCACCATAATAAAAGGTCCAACAGCTGAAAATACAGGCCATGAGGTCAAAGGAATGACCTGCAGAGCTGAGACAGCACAGTGTTGAGACACAGGTCTGGGGAAATGTTCTGCTGCCCCGAAGGCTCACAGAAGCCTGATAATCTTTAGTGGAAGAAGTTTGGAAGGACCAGGACTCTTCCTAGAGCCAAACTGAGCAATCGATGGAGAAGGGCTTTGGTTAGACTGGAGACCAAGAACCCAACGGTCACTCTAACTGAGCTCCACGATCATATGTGGGGGAAACATACTTATGTTTGTAGAGACAAACATCACTACAGCACTCCACAGATCTGGGCTTTATGGCAGCTTGGGCAGACTCATGTCTCTTCCCAGTGAAGATACCAACACACACACTGACGGAGTGAGATTGCATATTGTGTGGCATTTTTGTTTTGTCAAAAAGTGTCATCACAACTCAAAAAAAATATTTTTTACTCATTTCCGGAACGCAAGTGAACACCCCAATATTTAGATTAACAGTTAACCGGTATGTGTTTTTAATTGTTGGTTCAGTTGCTCCATTATTGCATTTAGTCCTTTTCAATCCTAAATATGTGGCTGCATACTCGTGAGAAATATATTCGCTCATGTCTGTCTGTCTTCTCAAACTCACGATCTTTTGAAGGCAGACAAAATATCTGCTTGCTCCTCTTGTTCAGCAGCAGCTACAGAAAAGGAATAACAAATCAAATAAAGAAACAGCCATTTACAGATTTCTACTAAGATTGTGTTTTTGTTGAGAAAGACACACTAACCCTCCACAGTGACCTCAAAGGTGCAGCTGTCACATTTGTCTTTAACAGTCACTTCACACCTGTATCCACCTGCGTCTCCTGCGACCACCTTGACTATCTTCATCTCGTATGTGTAGATCTGAGTCAAAGAAATGCGCCACACACAAGGATGATGTGTAATCAAATTCATTTAACTCAGTGTAAAGAGAGTCTAGATTCCATTTTGTAGAAAAGGGGCAATTCTATATAGTACTACTATAACTAGAATTTATAAGATTTATGATGATAAAATGAATACCTTTAACAGTGAGTTTTGACATACAAATGCTCTACTAAAATCGAAGATCCATATGATAGAAGCCCGATTCCAACACGGGATTATAAAGCTAATTGCTGCTTTTATCTCACAATCCTGACTTTTACTCTGAGTTTAAATCTCACAATTCTATTTTCTCACAATTCTGCAGAATTGCGGGATATAAACTTAGAATTATAGGAGGAAAAAGTCAGAATTGCAAGATATAAACTAAGAATTCTGACTTTTCCACTCAATGTTTACATCTTACAATTCTGTGCTTATATATCACAAATTCAGACTTTATTCTCCTATAATTATAAGTTTACATTCTGCAATTTAGCATTTTCTCTCAGCCACAGAATAAAAAGGTATTTGCGTATAAGTTTATATCTCACAATTCTGACTTTTCTTCTCATAATTATAATATCTTGTAATTATGAATTTATGTCTCACTTAAAATCTTGTAATTCTGAGTAAAAAGTAATTTTCATGTTTTTTCATCCCATGGTGGAACCAGGCTTCATTCAATGCACCACACATTCATCAAACCTGGAAATGAGTTTAGAAATCCAGTTATGATGAATATTATATGTGACAACACACTTCCCTCTAACCTTCGTGTTTCTGTCATAGGTCTCTTTTAACTGGATGTGTTTTCCCGCTTTGCTGCCGAGGTCCATCCACTTCCCCTTCAACCACTTCATGATGGGTTTACGTGTGAGGTTGGTGGAGTCCACCTTAACCATAAATGACACATCTTTACCTGTGTCAAAAAAACACACACATTCATCCTGTTATGATGTTTGTTTTGTCACGGCAACTGTTTGGAGCTTTAATAAGGTGTCTGTTTTTATACCTGCGATGGCTGCCGCACTCTCTGGCTTCTGCACAAAGAGTCCTGTCAGCTCGGTTCGCTCTGCAAGCATGGAGCAGGGGTGTTATAGAAAGACAAAACACACACACACACACATGCAGACAGACTCGGATGTTCACAGATAGGGATCCTGTAAATAACAACTCGTGGTGTCATCAAGAAGCACACCGATTTCCATTTTAAATATTCCTTGCAGATATTTAAAACATATATTAATTCAAGCATAAAACGATAATACACTGGGATGTTTTTTAAACAATGAAGGACATTCTGGGAATTCTGAGTGAGCTTCATGCACAAGGAAGGAGTCAACATTTCTTTCCTCTTCTCACCTTTGTGCAGTAATTCATTTTAATATTACATTCATTTTCATAATAGGGCAGGCCAATTATATTTACCTCAATGTAAATATAATAGGAATTATTGCACATTATATCATAGAGTCCTTTCATGCACACTAACTTAGAACTCTTGAATAAATTCTAAGTGACTCATTTATTTAGTTAGTATGTGGTTGAAATAATCCAAGGAAGTTTCTAAAGGATTTTCATAACCAGTCAGATTTATTACCATCCTCTTCTGGAGCTTCTGCAGATTAAAGAACAATGTTAAACTAAAGAAACCTACTTTATTCATAGTTATTATTTTTTTCAATATTTAAATGTCTTGTAATTTAGAAACAGTCGATCCAAGCGAATGATGTCACTTACCCTCTGGCTTCACCTCTGTGGGAACAAATGAGAAAAAGTGACGTTAGATAAGAGTTCATGTCAAAATATGCATGCATTTAACTAGATTTATGATTTTCCCGATATGCTCATCTCATTTAATGAGCTATTGAACTGAATGTCTTTTCTGAGGTGAATGTGAGGTTGTTTATGAGACGTCTCTTCTCTGTTGAAACACTGATTACACGAGAGATTATCTATGTCAGTAAGTCATTTTGTCATTTTATGAAATCACATGTAAGATCAATTTTAGGAGGTTTCTGCACAACATTTGATAAACAAGGCCCCTGGGTTCTTCAGACCCCGTGTCTCACCTGGCTGCCTGTTGACAGCAACATTGCAAACAATTATCCCCATGTATCATCACCTTAAGTGATATTTTAATGATGTATTGATCTGGAATGTGGGTCTATAGTTCAAATTTAATGTAATTATTATCAACTATTTTGGTCATAGCACATTTATACATAAATGCAAGTTAATGATTCATTATTACAGTATGCACTTGTTCTTTTCTCTCAGTTGAGATGTACAGATCAGTGCATATATCTGGAATAATGGTTGACTAATAGGCTGTGTTTTATGGTTGTTTCTTTTAGTCCAGGGGTCACCACACTCGGTCCTGCAGAGTTTAGCTCCAGCTTGTCTCTACACACCTGCCGGGAGGTTTCAGGTATACTGAGCAAGAGCTTGATCAGCTGCTTCAGCGGTGTTTGATTAGGGCTGGAGCTAAACTCTGCAGGACACCGGCCCTCCAGGACAGAACTTGCTGACCCCTGTTTTAGGGTATATTCTTAGCCTACACTCAGCTAGTAATGTTCTCACAACTTCCTTAACATCCAGACAAGCTTCTCTCAAAGTTATGAGCAATCATTCTTCCACTAACACTAATAAAACATTTGTCCAAAAACATTTGTTAACTTAACTTTCAAACATTTTGATTCAAATGTTGCGCTGGTTTCAGACTGTTCAGAGAACATTCAAAAGTTTCGTTCCCATAATTTACGAAACGATCAAATGGAACGTTCCCTTGACATTCGTAGTAAAAAGGTTGTTAAAAACAGAGAACATTCAGAAATACGTTTTTCAAAACTTAATGGAGGGTTAGTTCTTATACCGTATTTATGTCAGCTGGGTATTTGGTCCTTCTCATTCCTGAATATGTGCTTACATATTTCTGAGAAATATATTTAGTCAAATAAAAACTAAAACAACTCAAATAGTATTTTCTTGTAAAACGAACTCCAATAATAATTTTGTACAGTGTATCTTATATATTTCAATTAAAGATGCAATGACCTGAGAGATGGAATTTTAGCACAAAAATTATGATATGTATATTTATGCTATACATTAGTTCAATCATTTTCAAACTGCGGCCCTGACTGACCAAACATGTTTCAGAGAGTCGTGACTGATGACCATCTCCTAAGTTACTATGTAACCATTCTGACATCATCTGGGCTGATGATAAATATACTCCAGAGCTCCGAGTAGTAAGATGATACGCTGTAGAAATGCTCAGGCGCTCGGCCACACGGATGCTCTACAATCCTATAAATATGACACCAGAAAATTATAGCAGGCATAAACTGACCTGACAATATTAGACTTTCTTCTGTATATTTTTACACACATGTACTGTGTACACATAAGACATTTCGGAGAATTTGGAAACTGTATTCAACATTAGGGTCTTAAATCGGTGCAGAAATTCAAAATTTCAAGTTTCAAATTCAAAAACGTCATGACATTAAATGTTGCATGCACTGCAAAATGAATATTTAAACATCCTTAAATCAACATAAGATTATTGTTCCCTTTAATTGATGGCTTAAATTGGTTTACTTGGACTTGCAGAAACCCTGATATCTATAGTTTCAGCATCTGCAGTTGAAAAACCAGCCCGGTCTCATGAAAATGCGTGTCAATAATACGCCAAATAAAAACAAAAACTCATGGTATTTATACGATAAAATGGATTTTGGCTTACATATGATACACACGTGTTTGTCATGCATATAATACGCATCTACCCTACAACCCTAATCCACTCATCTCATAGCTGCACACCAAAGTCCATTTATGTGTATCAATACCACGAGTTTTAGTTTTTATTTGGCGTACTATTTATACACACTTTCATGAGATCGGGTGATGAGTTGAGCACTAATTTCTTGTTTTGGAGTAGGAGGTTTCCACTCTGATAAAGAGAAACTCTCTCTGATCATGTGGTCTGAAATAGCAGCATGCCTAACATCCGCCTCGTTCTCAGGAGGGCACGATGTTTCCATGGCGCTTGTTCAAAACTGAACCTCTCTTATGTCAGGCCAGGAATCTATCCGTCGACAACACCCATATCAAATACAAACATCTCACAGTCGAGCTCTTATGGTCGGGCAAAGAACAGTCAAAATGATGACCACAGATATGCTGCGATTTGTTTAATGGTTTTGTGTTTGCACCTCTGAGTGATTTTAAGTAAACTCATTCAGTTATGTTTTCAGTGCTCACAATCTAAGAGATGATCAGGAAAGCTCTGCTTCCGTTCGAAGGATGTTGTTACTCTTTTAGGTGTAAAATATGAGCCGTATTTGTCTGTCTTCACCAGTGTCTTTTTAAAGCACCGTATCACATTTCAAACCACACACACACAACTTAACTTGGCTTTTAAAAATAGTTTGAACATTTCATTTCAACCTTTAAAAGAACTGCCTTAAAATTCTTTAAACTACTTGCAATAAATATGAATTATTTTCCCCCTTTCAATTTAATTTATATATGCTATAATTTGCGTTTATATACTTCAGTATTTGTATTTATATATAATTATTTCATTTAATTCATTAATTTATTTGTTTGTTGGTTTTGTGCCATTAAATGTTTTTTTTTCAATCTTAAAGCAGCTGATGGTTTGCCATTAAAGTTTCTATTACTTGCAATAACCCCCAACTTTAATTTAATGTATGTTTATGTATTTAATTAATTAATTTAATTTGCATTTATTTATGCATTTCTTTTTCTCTTTCAGTGAATATCTTTCAGATAGTGAGGAGCGATTCATCCATTTAGGAGATTGGAATTAGAAATTTGATCTCTAATTAGCAATTAGATCATATTCATAATCTGAAATATGATCATGCATTTGGATTTGTACAGGCAATTCGACAAATAAAAATATAACATTTTAAAGAAAAATGAACAAAATAACTTTGAATAGTTCATAATTTAGTTCAGTAAACGATCTGATCTTCCAAATCCTGCTCCAAATATTATATGTACAGGTTGAAATTCCAATTTATTTCCAATCTATTAGAGTTTATGGTTCATATTTGGTGTTTAATCACCTCACTAGTAAGTTTGTCTTTCTGATTCACTTAAGATGAATGTGTGTGTGTGTGTGTGTGTGTGTGTGTGTGTGTGTGTGTGTGTGTGTGTGTGTGTGTGAGGGATTGAGGCGATACTCAACACAGTGTACTACACGCTGGATTTAGCACATTAGGACGGTAAGCTCCTTGTCTTAGCACAATTCCACACACACACACACACTCACACAGACAGACAGAAGAGACAGACAGACAGACAGACAGACACACACACACAGACAGACAGACACAGACAGACAGACACACAGACACACAGACACACGCACACACACACACACACACACACACACACAGACAGAGACAGAGACACAGACACAGACACACACACACACACACACACGGTGGCCCCCGACAGAGCTGCTAAACCTCCGTCTTATCACTCAGGTAATTCATGTTATGCAGAATGATTGTTATAAAATCCCCTGGTCACACTTTATCAAATCAGAATCTGGGTGGCAGATGATGCAGCGGTAATGAAAGCGGTGTCTATATTTGTGCATGTGAATGACTGATCCGGCGTAGTGGCTAAAGGTCTGAGACTCAGTCTGTCAGCATTGTGCTCCTGAGCAAAGCACTTAATCCCGGGTCACTCCAGGGGAATGTAGTTAGTAATTTAATTTATTAATATTGCGACTAGCTTCTAACTAAACAATTTATAGAAAAATTTGGACAGATGAGACATGCGCCTTTCTTTTAAAAGTGTGTAATCCTAATTATTTTGCTATCATATCTATTACATAGTTGCATTTTATTAAAGTATGTTTTCGCATTTTATAGTTGCATTGTTTTATTTGCATAATAAATCAATTATTTCTTTATTTAGACAGTGCTGTCTGTGACATACATGGGCTTTAGTACTAACTCAGTGATAAAATATATCACATAAAAAATAGTTTTAAATATTGATAATAATCTGAAATGTTTCTTGATAGCAAATTTTTTTTATAAATACATCTGAGGGATCATGTGACATTAAAGACTGGAGAAATGATGCAGCAAATTCAGCTTTGATCACAGTTATAATGACATTTTAACATATTCACATAGAAAACAGCTCTTTGAAATCTGTATATTTTTATCAAATAAATGCATCCTCGGTGAGCATGAGATTGTTTTCAATTAAAAAAATCTTACCAGACTAGGTAGTGTAACAGTTTAACATTTTCTGTAACCGACTACATTGTATAAAAACATAAATGTTGTATAAATCTTTGTTTTATGAGCAAAAGTGTCCAATAACATAAGGATGAGATTTCTATATGTTTGGTCTATTTGAAATAAATGAGCTTTAAATAGGGTCATTATGATCTCATGTGAAGAACATTATTCATGTCTTTAAGTGTGCACTTTAATTTAATTAGAAAACCACAAGTGCATCTTTAAATAGAAGCCTGAGTTTGCATTTTGATGGTGGCAAATGCTATAAAATCAGCTCTCCAGAGTGTTCTTTCACACCAGTAAAGTCTCTGGAAACTGAAGTGGCGATTATCAGCATACGGTGGTATTTTTAGAGCTCGTCTCTCCCCTGGGCTTCTGTGGCATTACCATATCAGACAACAGCATCTGGAAGAACCCTTATAAGAGCGCCGGTGTGTAAATCAACGCTCCTGACAGGCTGCTGATCGATTTACTGCCGTTCATTCAAAAGGTGGGGCGAGGTCGCAGAGGTTAACGTGAGGAATCAACCGTCCGAGCGTAGGATTGATTTGTCATGGGACAAGATGACGTGATTTCTATTGCTATTTAATGTGTACAGACACAGCTTTCTTAACAGTTGACTTCTCTTATTGTCACTCAGTCCATAATGAATAAAGTTGTCTAATAAACGGTGATTTACAGACCGGATGGTCAGGTGAAAATAGAAATGGCAAAGGTCATGGTGAGATATTTATATCTTACTGTGGAGTGTCAAAGACAAGAACAGGCCACTGACTCTATGAACCGAAAACCTTCATCAGAATCTGTTGACTGATATACGGTCTGTCATGTGGCCGTAGGTAAGGATTTAGTTAAGGTCTCGGGGGTCACGCTTTTATTAGCATCTGAACTGTTAATTGGATCCCGGTAGGTCTAAATGAAAGAGTGCAGATAAAATATATCTCCATCGACGGTTTCAGATTCGGCTCGTCTTAAATTACGCGTTGTGTCTCAAAATCATTTGACAAATGTGTATAGGGTTTAATATTCACGAATCTTCAGTTATACATCAGTGATTTCTGCAATATAAACTGGGGTTTAGTTTATATATTTGTCATCAATAAATCCAAACTAATTGTTTTGATGTCATGCATTTTAACAAACTGAATATTATGGAAGCTTGTTTCCACCGAGGATAAAAAATAAAAACACAAATGTCATTTTTTTTTCTCAGAGTTTTTCTCACATTTCATTTTATTGCAATTCTGGATTAATATCTGACCAATTTTGAATAAATATTTCACAAATCTAGGTTTATATCTCACAGTTTTCAGAATTGTGTGAAAAAATCACAATTACCTTTTTATTTTACAGTGATGGAAACAAACGTCCATAGAAATAATTTGTTCCAAATTTACACCATATTAAATAAAAAATTGTATTGTTTTCACACTGAACTGATTCCAAACATGCATTTTGAAAATATGATTATTTAAATCAAATCAAATAGATGAAAGAGTTAAACTATGCCATGACATTTTCGAGCTTCTTTCCAATATGCATCACATTAAATGTATAAGTGTAATCCAAATAGATGGAAATTTGATATGAAATTCAAGCACATTTTAAATGTAAGCCTAGCTGGTTTTTGAGTGCACATTAATCTTTTAAAGTGACACTCTTGTGGTGTGAATGATCGTAAACTGTTGGTTAGAGTGGACTTGTGCTAAGACCAGTAGATGAGCGCCGGACACGTTCGTCGTATGCGCTTCATCTCGTCCCGCTCAACGGGATGGATCAAAATATAGACTGCTGTGACAGGAGGAAGAAATATATCTCACGACCGTATACATACAAATCTCCGTCTGTCTGACACAGCGTAAAGTTTTATGAGCACCAATTTCACTTTATAGTGAACTGTTAATGGACAGTTTAGATTGCAGACAGACAGTTGTCATTATTAACAACCACAGTTTTATGAACTTATGTTACATTATATATAGACATTATCCATCTATCCATCCATCTATCTATCTATCTATCTATCTATAGAAAAACATAAAAATAGCTACATTTAAAACAAAATAAGCTAAAATAAAATCCTTCATTTATATCTATTCATTAAAAAGTAGATCAAATATTAAGTAAAGCTAGATGAGTAAAGTTTGTGAACACTTTGAAGTTGGCTTGAGAAAGCCAGAAAATGTGAAGCAGTTGTAAAAGCTTGAAATGTGAAAGATTAGATAGATGTTGATAGCATGTTTCTAGCATGATTTAACATGTTGCTAACATATTGTTAGCATATGTATAACTCGATTAACATGTTTTAACATGATTAGCATGTCAAATATTTTAGAATGGTACTAGTATGAATTGGCATGTTGCAAGTATGATTTACAATGATTGGTATGGCATGTTGCTAGTATTTACATGTACATGTAAATGAACATTATGCACCAAAAAATCTGTCTGTCTGTCTGTCTGTCTGTCTGTCTGTCTGTCTGTCTGTCTGTCTGTGTCTCTGTCTGTCTGTCTGTCTGTCTGTCTGTCTGTCTGTCTGTCTGTCTGTCTGTGTCTCTGTCTGTCTGTCTGTCTGTCTGTCTGTCTGTGTCTCTGTCTGTCTGTCTGTCTGTCTGTCTGTCTGTCTGTCTGTCTGTCTGTCTGTCTGTCTGTCTGTCTGTCTGCCTGCCTGTCTGTCTGTCTGTCTCTCTGTCTGTCTGTGTCTCTGTCTGTCTCTGTCTGTCTGTCTGTCTGTCTGTATGCCTGTCTGTCTGTGTCTCTGTCTGTCTGTCTGTCTGTCTGTCTGTCTGTGTCTCTGTCTGTCTGTCTGTCTGTCTGTCTGTCTGTCTGTCTGTCTGTCTGCCTGCCTGTCTGTCTGTCTGTCTCTCTGTCTGTCTGTGGTCTGTCTATCTCTGTCTGTCTGTCTGTCTGTATGCCTGTCTGTCTGTGTCTCTGTCTGTGTCTCTGTCTGTCTGTCTGTCTGTCTGTCTGTCTGTCTGTCTGTCTGTCTGTGTCTCTGTCTGTCTGTCTGTCTGTCTGTCTGTCTGTCTGTCTGTCTGTCTGTCTGTCTGTCTGTGTTCTGTCTGTCTGTCTGTTCTGTCTGTCTGTCTGTCTGTCTGTCTGTCTGTCTGTCTGCCTGCCCGTTGTCTGTCTGTCTCTCGTCTGTCTGTGTCTCTGTCTGTCTCTGTCTGTCTGTCTGTCTGTCTGTATGCCCGTCTGTCTGTGTCTCTGTCTGTCTGTCTGTCTGTCTGTCTGTCTGTCTGTCTGTCTGTATGCCTGTCTGTCTGTCTGTCTGTCTGTCTGTCTGTCTGTCTGTATGCCTGTATGCCTGTCTGTCTGTCTGTCTGTCTGTCTGTCTGTCTGTGTCTCTGTCTGTCTGTCTCTGTCTGTCTGTCTCTGTCTGTCTGTCTGTTTGTCTGTCTTTAATATATATTAAATTATAGAAATACACATTCACACAAAACTTAAAAAGTATATATATATATATGTATATATATATACACACATATATATGACCATAAAACCAGTCTTAAGTGTAAATTTTTCGAAATGGATATCTGAATAAATAATCTTTCCATTGATGTATGGTTTGTTATGACAGGACAATATTTGGCCGATATACAACTATTTTAAAATCTGGAATCTGGGTACAAAAAAAATCAAGAAATTGAGAAAATCGCCTTTAAAGTTGTCCAACCGAAGTTCTTGAAAGAGGTAAGAATTAGGTTTTAATACATTTACAAAATATCTTCTTGGAACATAAACTTTACTTAATATCCTAAAGATTTTTGGCATAAAAGGAAAATTGACAATGTTAACCCATACAATGTATTTTCAGCTATTGCTATAAATATTCCAGTGCAGCTTAGGACTGGTTTTGTGCTCCTGGGTCACATATTGTATATATATATATATTTTTTTTTATCCGTCATCTATCCACCATGCATTCTAATAAACCATGTCAGATCATTAATATAGTGATAAGAAACTGCACAGCTTTAGTCTTGTTCATTCATTCATTATTTCAGAGCAGAAGCGTCACCGGTGTGTGTTCACACAGGAGCAGAGTGTGTGTTTCAGCTCCGCTCGGGAAGCTTTTCATTTTACCATCTGTGCAACTTTATCTTTCTGTCCTGACACACCTGCTGCGCTCTTTCTCTTCACACTGACCCTTCCTCACCTCTGCTCAGCTTTCTTCCTCCTGCATTGCTTCTACTATAATTCCAATGTTCATTTGATAATTAAATTATGTTAACTCCGTTAATTTGAGAAGTTTGCATGGGTTTAGAGACCTCAGAAAGTTTGCAAACTAGAGAAAGTGCATGGAATTTTTTAGAAACAATGACAAGCAGAAAAAACAGCACAATATATGACAAAATATAAATTTGCGAATCTCAGTTTTGTTTAAAACAATTCACTGATCATCTGATGATATAAATAGACAATAGTTGCTTATAAATAACCAATAGCACAATGTGCAGATGTAATATTGCAAAAAAATCTGTGAATCTTTCAGTATAATTCTGAAAGTCTCGTCATGTTTTGTAAAGATTTTCACCATCTAGCACTACTAAACATACTAATTAAATTAACAGTAGAAGAAGCATAAATACTAAAGCCTTAAAGGCTGAATAAAGTGAATAGAAGTACCTTCTGTGGGCTCAGGCATGGCTGTGTCTGCGTCTTGCTCGTCTTCTTTCGACTGACAGCTCGTGTCACTTTTTTGCTCTTTATTTCACAGTCCCTCAGTTATTCAAAGTCTGTCTGTCAAATGTCTCTGCTCAAAGGAGATCTGGAAGGAGGAGACAAACCAGGGAGAGAGAAGCTGTCTGACACTGTCGAAGCCCCTGTCTGTCTCTGTTCTCTGTCTGAGAAGAAGGTTTGGGCCTGTGCTGCTGTCAGCGTGTTAAGGTGTTGTTGTTTTACACCAGCTAAACAGAATGCCATGATGCTGCTCTCTCAGCACCACATCACGATGCTTCTTCATTTGTGTCTCTGTCTTTGACACAATCTGCTGAGTTTGTGTTATTTTTGTGCATTATTTGCTGATTTTGTGAAGCATTTGTACACACTCGTTTACACACACGTACCCATTCATATAGTGACATGATATGTGAACCTCTCTGTAAAAACCAGGCTAAAGTCTACAAATCTGAGATAACGAGCATTACAAGCATTAATTTCACTATGATTTCAATCTTTGACCTGGCCTTACTCAGTCAATATTAAAGATACAAAGAATATATTTTCACAGAATGTTCTTAACAATATGTAAGATGATTTAATGCCGAAAATAGTAAATGTCAAAAAAAAAAATCACATATTATATAATATATATTACAATATATAGTGTTTGCAAAACATTACTTTAATTTAAAATTACTTTTTATTCTTTATTTATTGAACAGTTTAGATTTATAACTATTTCCAACAGAGCCCAAGATCTGCCCATATGCATAAGATACAAAAATAAAGAAATAAACATTAATAATAAAATAAAAATGATAAATAATA
The DNA here is from genome assembly GCA_027564155.1 of Gymnocypris eckloni scoliostomus. Lineage (NCBI taxonomy): Eukaryota > Metazoa > Chordata > Actinopteri > Cypriniformes > Cyprinidae > Gymnocypris > Gymnocypris eckloni. The sequence goes on along the minus strand of CM050436.1, from coordinate 22,382,674 downwards.
CGCTTAATAACAATACAGGTTGTATGCCTGAAAAGTAAGATTATGATCAAAATAGCAGTAGCAGGATAATTCAACAATGATTTTATGTACTAATGGGAACCAAACTGGTTTATGGAAATTTGTGAACATATTGCATAAAGCAATATTTTATAACATAGTTGAGAATCATCCTTAAACAAAGTTTGGTATAAAAAAATAATTGGTGGTTTAGCTCCCCCACTTTTTTGCCTTTTCATAATATTCATATAATTTTATCTTTTGGAAAAACCGAGTACTGTCTCTACAGAGGACATAGCAGAACATATGAATAAGAAATAATTTTTCACAAAACTATTCTTATGCTCTAAACAACGTAAGAATGCAAAAAATACTAAATCCACAGCTTTTTTTCCTGGTACTCAGGAGGATATTTGTATGAGTAAGAAAACGTGACGAGGACGTTGAAGATCTTGATGAAGATGTATATTACAGCATAGCATTGATAAATGCATGAAGTATAGTGATCAGAATGAACCCAGAGCATCCTAAACTCAAACTCTTCATGTAAATGAAGGAGCTGCTGTCGTTACAGCTGTGGTCAGTATGTTATTTCAGTTCTGACACCCCGTTGTCTGAGATGCTTCTCGGTGTCCCACACCTGCTTCAGTTCTACACTTGGTGACCGTTTGCTCAGGATGTGTTCATCCCAAACGGTCCACAAACAACACAACTGTTGACTTTCTTCTTCTCTAATAACTAAGCCATTTTGGGAAATGAATATGATCAAACATATATTGAGGAGTGGAATCTGGGTCGGGGCAGACTATAGATGCTTACATATGTGACTATATATTACCTATAACTATAATACAATATACTGTACAATGTATTGATACACTTATTAAGATATCATTACAAAATATTTGCCAAACATTATTTTTTATGTGTTAAATATTTTTACATATTTATCTAAAATTATTACATTTAAGAATAATAGAATATATCATAATATTTAAATGTATTTATAAATGTTTCTGTAAATGTGTTTACAAATAAAAAAAAACATTAAAATGTTTAACTGTTTAATATTTTTATTTAACCTGCTAAATATTTACAAAAACTTTGTTAAAATATATTTTTAACATTTATTTTAAATAAATATATATATATATATATTTTTTTACATAATTTATAATATTAATATTTGTCATTATTTATTTATATATATTAAAATATTTGTCTCAATATTAAATATTCTTATTATTTACATATTAAAATATATTGCTCTTTATTTCACAGTCCCTCAGTTATTCAAAGCGTTCAGGGAACTCAAATACCCCTACCCTAAGATCTACAGGAGGGAGACAAACCTAGAAGCACTACCTACCCTAAACCTGGATTCTCACAGTCTAAACCTGGAGATCACATGCCCTACCTGCTGACAGACTGCCCCTACCCTAAACCTGTTGTTGTCCACACCAGCTAAACCAGAATGCCATGATGCTGCCTACCTAAACCTACATCCTGCGTCCACCTGCCCCTAAACCTGTCTGACACATCTGCTGAGTTTGTGTTATTTTTGCTACCTACTGTGAAGCATTTGTACCCTAAACCTTTCATATAGTGACATGATATGTGAACCTGCCCTGTACAGGCTAAAGTCTACAAACCTGAGATACACCTACCCTAAAGCATTAATTTCACTATGATCAATCTGACTGCCCCAGTCACATACTTAAACCTGATACAAAGAATATCACAGAATGCTACTGCCTAGATGATTTTATGCAAAATGTCACACTACCCTAGCTGGGTTTTCCACATCACTACTGTATAATATATAATACAATATATAGTGTTTGCAAAACATGCTACCCTAAAATTACACCTATACCCTGCCCAGTTTATGTACCCTACCCTAAACCTGCCCGTCCACACATACCCTACCTGCATAAGATACTACTTAACCTGCCCAGTCCAAAATACCCCCTACTAATACTAAACCTTAATCCACATGCCTACCCTCCTGAGTCCACACCTGCCCTACCCACAAATAGTAGCAGGATAATTCAACAATGACCTGCCCTTATGTACCTAATGGGAACCTAAACCTGCCCGTGTACCTGCCCCTACCTAAACCTGCCTAAGTTGAGAATCACACCTACCCTACCTAAATTGGTTTAGCTGCCCCTGCCTAAACCTGCCCACACCTGCCTAAACCATATGAATAAGATACCTAAACCTGCCCATCCTATGCCCTAAACAACTGCCCGTCACACCTGCCCCTACTAAACCAGCCCTGGTACTCTACCCCTATTTGTATGTGAGAAAACCTGTCCACTACCTACCTGAAAACCTTATCCACACATGCCCCTACCTAAACCTGCATGAACCTACCCTACCTAAACCGGTCACACATGAACCCCTACCCTAAACCAAACTCTTCATGTAAATGAAGCCTAAACCTGTGTCACACACATGCCCCTACCCTAAACCTGCTATTTCAGTTCACACCTACCCCTGTCTAAACCTGCTTCCGTCACACTACCCCTACCTGCTCAGTCCACACTACCCCAAACCCTGCCCGTCCACACATACACAACCTGCCCGTCCACACCTACCCCTACCTAAGCCATTTTAAAAACAATGCAAATGTATATTGGTAGCACAATCTGGGTAGGTAGCATGTTTCTTACACTGATTATAAGCACTACTTGTGTCTGTCTCTTTATAATGCATCACGTATTGTATTCCTCATTTCTAGGTCGCTTTGGGAAAAAGCTAAATGAATAAATGTAAATATGATTATATATTTATATCATATAATATAATTTTATTTGTAGCATTTATTTTCAGTGATGACTGACTGGTTTTCTAAAGGTTCCTCCATCAGTTCAGAGACGACACATGAATCTTGTCTTTCTAGGCAATGTTGTAAATGTGTTTAGATAATGAACTGATCTTTAACAACTATTTTAACTGTTTAATATTTGTATTTAACTGCACTAAATATTTACACTTTGTTACTATTTTTACATTTATTTTATATCTGATCCCATATCTATATATATATATATATATATATATATTAGAAGAGACTCAATCTGAAGTATCTGTCTAATGACATCACTGCCGTTCCACACCACTGCATCTGAGTGACAATCATATTGAGTTGCAACATGTGACCTGTGGTTATTTTTATTTATTTGATTTACATTATTAACATATTAGCAATTTGTAAATGTCAGTGTTCATTTTTTCTTCGTGTTATCATGAATTGTATTAATGTTATTTCTCATTACATCAATATTAATGACTGAGTGTGTTTATATTATTTATCTGAAGTGTTTTGTGATTGCTAAAAAAAAATTCAAATTTATTAAAAACAATATTTTAATATGTTATAAAATATAAGCATTTTTAAATCATAGTATACATACAATCAGATATGTCTGAATTTATGTTTATATTTATTAAACATATTTAACATTTTCACCACAAATTATGTGTTGTGTTTGATAAATATTTTCATGGTTTTAATTAGATCTTAGTGGGAGCAGATATAGTTCTAAACAAATAGCAGAGTCCACACCACAACTATGACAATAACTGCACAAAAAACATGATATTGTCCAAATCACTTTCAGAGCAATTATATACTACTGATGAATGATAAAAATCAAAATCAAGCAGCAGTTGTCTTTATAATTATCATTCTCTTGTTTTAATCCCAACACAAGTGGGATGACAGAAAAAGGGCACTGCACATGTGCCTAGACAACTCATCTCTCTTTTTATAAATAAAAACCACTGAAGAGAGACAATACTTATTATCAACTTCTTTCATTGTCCAAACAGACAATGTGTGTGTCTAGTTCATTTTTGTAAAAAGTGCTCATGTTCTCATGATCTGTCTGCGGTGGATAGATGGCTGCTGGTGTGGTCGGCTCTGACCGGGTGCTGCCAGGTTCAGGGCTGCTAGTTTGCTGGCCTTTACCGGGTGGATTGGCTCTGACCTGCACTGCTCTTCATCTACCGGTCTTTGACATGGTTTCTTCTTGAAGAAACCTTGAATGTATTGCTGCTGTGCCTTACTTTGTCTCCTTTTAATTTTTTTTACACAAAATTCTGTCAAAAAACCTAACTTAATCATAAATATTATACAAATAGTATATTTAACAGCCATATTATAATCCGATTAAAGACAAAATCATTTAACCTGAAGCTGTTCTTGGACATTGCAAACTAAACAAAAAAGACTACATGCAAAACGTTTGTTTATTCACTACAAACAGGTGTTTACTATTCTACATCTTAAAATCCCAAGCGTCAGAACGCTAACATTATTAAAACATTCACCACGATACTGCAGACTAGTTGGGAAAGTGATTGTGCCTTTAATCTTTGAAACAACATAACATAACGATTTCTATTTTAAGCAGTGCTGGTGCATCGCGACAACACAAATAAGCACAAACTCTATGGAGCTTTCAACATTTCAACAGCTTTTCAACACGCCTATAATTATAATTTTATACTTACAATGAACAGAGACGTGGTCTGCAGCCTGCGAAATCGCGCTTCTCCTTTGAGCTGTGTAATTGACAGCACTCTGATCCAATAGCATCGTATCAGGGGACAGATTGGCAGCGAACCATACAGAGAGCAGGTGTGTTCTTCTCATAGGTTCTTCTTCAAGCCGATTAATGTACGACATCAGCGGCAGCGCGTGAGATTTGAAATGCACTGAGACTGCTCGCGCACCGCAGATGTTAAACTATGATCAGCCTGCGCTGTTGGGGGGGGGCAGTATTTTTTATTTTTATTTTAAATACAATTTCATGTATTTATGCCCACCTCGTTATAGAGATACTGTAGGAAACAAACACGCCGTTTCTAACGTGTTATTCTAAAACGGTAAATACGGCCTGCGAGCTGCAGGACCTCGTGGCGCAACGGTAGCGCGTCTGACTCCAGATCAGAAGGTTGCGTGTTCAAATCACGTCGGGGTCAAATCTTTCATCTTTGCTCCCCAAGCTTATGAAGTCGTTATATTCATAGCACATCTTATATTCTGAGTACGACTATGAAAATCGGTCACGTGTTTGCAGTAGGCCTAATAATAATTACGCTATTCAATAAGAGTTCTAACATTGAAATATAGAAAAGGCAGGGCTAGTTGATCATTGACAGGGCAATATTATATATTTATTCTAATGGAAAATGTTTTACAATGCCAAAATGACATGCACAGTGTAGACATTGATATAAAATGTAGACATGTAGACATTTTCACCATAAATTATGTATTGTTTTATATATATATTCATAGTTGAAATTAGGTCTATATTAATTTCAGTTATATAATTTATTGCAACTCAATCCTTCTCCATCTTCAAGAATCGGCTAAAAACGGCTACAGCTATCGGCTACAGCTTTCCTGTAGCTCAACTGGTAGAGCATAGCGCTAGCAACGCCAAGATCATGGGTTCGATTCCCAGGGAAAGCAAGAGCTGATAAAATGTAGAAACTGTAACTTGAATGCAATGTAAGTCGCTTTGGATAAAAGCGTCTGCTAAATGCGTAAATGTAAAAACACATCTCTTCCCTCTTTATTTGACCCTCTAACTCTAGCACACTCTATTCTAATTCTGCTTTATCTACCCGTCGTCTTTGTTTTTATTAGTCTTCTTTGTATCTATCTGACCCTCTAACACTACCTTTCTTTTTTAAATCGATCTACTTGTTTTCTTTATTAAAAAACAACAACAAAAACACACTGCGTTAGGCTCACCGAGACGTGTCATAGCACTTGCATGTTCTGGCTCTTTTGATGGTTTTGATCGCTTCTATTGTCCTCATTTATAAGTCGCTTGGGAAAAAAGCGCCTGCTAAATGACTAAATGTAAATATTATTATAATAATATTATTGTTTGAATGTTTGGTTCCTTTGATTTGCTTTCTAACATGACAAGCACTTTATGCATCAACACAAACATTTTATGTATAAAAATATAGTTTAAAAATTGTACCACAGAATTCTATATAATTCTGCACAATTAATTAATCTATATTAATATCTTATACGATTGTATCATACTAGTTTATTATTAGTATTAATATTTTAATAACGTATATTATTATATAATTATATGATTAAATTCTTCTATATTTCGTCATTTTATTTTCAATGTTTGAACATTAAATCATATTTGCTGACTTACATGTACAGATCACTAGATGGCGCTGCAGCACAATAAATGCACCTGCTTCACTTCCTGAAGCCGAACCTCAGAATCAGCCTGAAGTACAGAACATTGTCCTGAGCTTTGAACCAGACACGCAGTAACATGACCGTTTTTCAGTTACTAACAAGCGTTTATCAATACTTAAAGTACTTTTTATAAACTCTGAACACAGCAACACACCTACATCACACAATTAGCCAATTAATACATTTTCTGGCCAAAACCACATTTTGTTAAATAAATACAAACTCTACATTTGTAAATGCTGAATACCTTTTTCTACATATACTAACTCTATCAAAACACAGCAAACCCGATTTAAAATCGAGTCATTTGGTCAAAACATTGCACAGTTTTTTATCCATACAGTCAATCATAGTGCATAAACTGTCAAAATTATGAACACGAACATCATTATGTATTAATTCTTGCCTCTACTTCACAGGCCTCGTGGCGCAACGGTAGCGCGTCTGACTCCAGATCAGAAGGTTGCGTGTTCAAATCACGTCGGGGTCAAATATTTATTCTTCATAATTCATTTAATTTCGTTATATTAATTTATAAAATCAGACATTAACTGCAGAAAACGTAAATAAGATCTAAATCTGAAATGCAGAGGAACAAATCTTACCTTCACACAAGTGTGGGGCAGTTCATGTTTATATTAAAGGTGCTGTATGTAAGTTTTTGACACTTCTGAAGCTAAAAAAGAACATCATATGTTTGTAGATATTTAGGAAACGTTATGTTTACATAACTGTGTCTGAAAAATAATGCTATAGGCAGTAATTCCACTCTGGATTGTGCGTCCAGGGACGGAATGCCTTTGTTTTTGCAGTACTCATTTAAAACACTAGCTGTCAATCATACTGCACCTTTAAATATTATCCTGACTCTCTTATATTAGACTATATTGAGAATATTTCTGACTGTAGATGAATAGAAACATGATTATTAATTCATAAAGTTTATATCAAATCCATGGATGTTGCAGGTTTTTCCAGACACGAGGATCATCACACGTGTCTCCGTCAATCACTGAATCAAGAGTCGTGTCACATGATATAAAAGTAGATTTCTTTGATAAATCCAGGTTGATGTTTGAGTAATAATAAAGCAGGTGGTTTGTGCTGTGAGTGGATGTGTTTGTTGGAGACTCAGTTGATGTGTGTTTGTTCAGTTAGTGAAGCGTTCAGGAGGTTTTTGTTCAGCTGCTCTATTAGTTTGTATCACTGTGGTGGACTTTCGGCAGCGGCACCAAACTGGATGTTGGCAGTAAGTAAATCATCATTTAATATTATTAATACAACAACTGACTGTTCAACACTTTCTTGCTCTATAGAAAGGATGTGTTTCCGCTTATTTATATATTTTAATTATATTTTAGTTCACATTGAATGTTCAGCAGTCAGCAATGTAAAGATGATTTCATTGTCGTGGCATCTTTATTTTTATCCAGTGAACTATAATCATTACTTTTATTTCTTAATAACTTGATTTTATGGCTTTTCAGAGCTTCAGCTCTTTTTTCTTCATTGATAATTAATTTCTAAATGTTAAAAAGGTGCACTGAAATCAATTATACATTAGTGTGTCATTCTGGCACAACTTTGCTTTTACTTGAAATTTTAAGACAGTAATTAAACTAAAATCTTCAGATTAGTTGATTTTTGAGCAAACCCTGCAGATGTTTTCAAACTGGAAATTGTGGTTGCTTAATTGTATTTGTGTTAATATTTGATAGTTTAATAATTTATAGTAGACATGCGAGTAGACATTTATCTTCTCATGCTGTCATCAAATCAAAAATGTTAAAAATAATTGCATCAGTTCTGTTTCTTCACATCCGGGCCTCGTTTATAAAGCGCTCAGATCTGATCTTAGACTGTGCGCGCGCTTAAATCCACGCCAGCGCTCATATTTGTACAAACTGTCTTTGACGTGGAAAAGTGCTCAGCATCACGTCAGGGTCCGAGCAGACGCATCTCTGTTTCTTGTTCGAGTACTGCAGGTGTTTGGAAATATAAGCTCTTCTTGCAGCTCGCTGTTCTAAATGAAAGAATATGATGATGACTTGTGATCTCTTACATGAGGTGATCGATGCTTTCGTCCAGGAGAACGGCTGGGTGGAGGACTACTGAATACACACACACACACACACACACTCAGTCGAATCCTCTCCTCTATGTTAATGCACTTTAATCAGTGGAGTATGTCGCCCGCAGGAGTCACCTGACCCTCTTTCTCACCGTCTCCTGCTGGTTTTCTTCGGACACTTGCTTTCAGTCGGAAACATTGGCTAATGTTTGCTGCACATGATAATGCTGTAATTTCCTCATTGAATGTTAAAATAGAAACATTAATGATGATATCACTAATAGTCATTCATGAAAGAGGAGACGTGCGCAGGTTGGTGTGTGTGTGTGTGTGTGTGTTTGAATCTGTCACTTATGAGATCTATATGCAGAATGAATGTGATATTTGTGAGTGTAAAAAGTTCTAACGTAAGTAGAATGTTTCTAAGATGCTTCTCGAGCAAGTTTTTTTTTGGTAACGAGCGTTAAAACATATATTCAGACATTCATCCATATACTGGCTGCCAATCAATGAAACCGAACTGAGAATCTGTGGCATGCAGATGACATCATCATCATTGTTATGCTGTATTATACGTTTAGTCTCACTATGTGTGTTAGAGCGAGAGATAAGTGATTATTTCACACGATTGATTTTGAGTTTTCTGTTTCCTGTCATGAACACACTTCCTGTTTAGCATCAGTATTTTTCAGAGAGCCCTTGTTAGCCGCTGGACGTCAGAGTTCCCGAACTGTTTGTCCGGCTGGGTTCAGATATTCCCCAAGTGTAACGAGTTTAGGCTGGGTGCATGTTCAATAAATGTGATTTTGTTTCTTTTTGTAACAATTGAGTTGAGTTGAGTCTTATTCTTTCCAATAGCGTGAAAGTTAAAGACCCTACACTAAACTAGGCATATGAGAAGTGCCATATTCATTTTTATTCACTAGATGTCGCTGTAATTTAAGAGATAGTTCACCCCCAAAATTTAATTCTACCATCATTTACTAACCTTATGTATTATTCTTGATTTTCGTTTTTTGCAAACATTTTTTTTTGAAAAGTGATTTCATTTTTCTTCATTTTTGTTTGAGCTATTCCTTCAAATGCTGGATGCACATGTGGTGACTATGGGCCAAGGTCAAGGTTTGTTTATTCATCACATAATAAATTATACAGGGTATAATCAGAAGTGAAATGTAAATCAAATCAGGTCCGCTCAGTGGACAGTGCAAAAGAATACAAATTTAAATTATATAAAAGTAACTCAACACATGAGCATATATATATATATATATAGGTAAAAAAAGAGAAATAAAGAGTAAAATGTGCAATAGAATAAAAAGTGACCAACAGGGGCCAGCAAGAGACATTACAAACATAGAAAACATAAAAGATCATAAATGTGAAACAAAGAGAGCTTATCAAATATTTTACTGGTTAGAATTAGCTTTTTGTGAACGGAAAAAAGTGCCGGTGATTGAGTAATTTCCTGAAAGTTCATGGGGTGGGGATCCTTTAGCTTAATGTCTGAATGCTGTAAAGTATACGCTGTAAATAATGCAGACAGCACAAACATTATGTGACGACGTTGTCGTGTTGAGTGCGAATAATGTCCAGTTGAATTGCCATCTTTTTTAAATATGTCAAAGACATTTGTGTTTTCAAATATTTAAAAACCTTTAGTTGTTGAGTGAGTGAGTGATAGTGTTTGAACAGCTGCAGGATCAGTTCAGTCACCGTGACTCTGACTGACGGAGGTTTTTGTACGACTCTTTATCACTGTGTGAACACATAGTCACTGTTGATTTCATGTAAACTCTGACAGTAATAATGTCCAGCATCTTCAGTCTGGACTCCACTGATGGTCAGAGTGAAATCACTGTTAGATCCACTGCCACTGAATCTAGATGGAGTTCCTGACTGAAGGCGGTTTGCGTAATAAATCAGGAGTTTAGGAGCTTCTCCAGGTTTCTGTAAATACCAGGCTAAACGATCACCACCAAACACATTTGTGCTGGTTTTACAGCTGATTTTGGCTGTTTCTCCTGGTCCAGCTGCTGTCGTTGAGGGACTCTGAGTGACGCTGATCTGTCCTCTACTCTCTGAAACACAACAAGAAGAAAATCAACTCAAAACTTTGACAATATACTTGAAGAAATGAATTGATATCAAACTTGTGCTCCACAAACCTTGAGCAAACGCTGTGAGAGTCCAGATGAAGATGATGATGAAGGTCATGTTGATGAAGATTGTTGTGTGTGTCAGTGATGAAGTGTTAAACTCACAGCACTATAAACACTCTCAGAGCACTGAAGCATCTGATCAATATGCAAACACACTCCAGATCATTTACCTGAAGACAGCAGCATTTTTTTGCTTTGCTAATAATTTTCAGAAACAAACACTCATGATTTACTGCATGTTATTTAATTATATATTTTGGGTTGAGCTTCTGCCTCCAAACACTGTTTTAATAATCCGTTTCATTAAGACCTTGATGCTGAGAGCATTTACCTGTTACAAATTTGAAACTGGGGAAGTCATCTTCAACTACTTTAAGTATTATTCATTCAGCCATTTTTCACAATGTCATATATCACTGCAATCTCTAGAAGTTATCTATAAGAATTTCAACTAAAAAGAATGTTTCGTCACGTTTCATTTATTTGACAAATACTTTTGTATTGTAGTGTCAGGGCCATCATGCACTCATTATATTTGAGGGGGCATGAGTTAGAGGGGCTTTCATGCTTGTCATGTGATACACAGCAGCCACAATACCACTGTATAACTGATATAGGCTTATGTCCCTACAGGGGGAAAAAATACATAATAAAAGAATAAAACCATCACAGACAATTTGTATGGTTTCAACTACAAATAACATTACAAACCATCAACTTTTAACCATGAAAACCTTTAAAAATGGTTTTCTGTAGTGTGTTTTGGGACATATTCCACTAGGATTTATTGGTTTTAACAAGCCACCAATAGAAGGCAACCAATTACCAGTAGATACCAACAGGGTCCATCACAGTTTCCATTAAAATCAATACAAGTCCCATTATAACCAGTAAAACCATTACTAATTTTGTAATGTGTCTATTGTTTTTTTCAGCAGTGCCTATTATTGTTTTATTCGAAATATTCCCAAAATGTATAATGAAATATCTCTATTCTCAAATATGTGTGTAAGTAAATGCATGTCGCACCTTTATGTATTATGTTAGTTGATCTATAATGGGCGATGGGCAAAGTAGCCTAATACTGTAATCCAGGGGTGCCCACACTTTTGTGTGTGGATCTACTTTACAAATGAGAAACTTACCAAGATCTACCAAAATCTAACAATTTTATCTTTTACCACAATTAATTTTTTCTAAGATTGTCATACAGGTTAAGACAACAGTTAATTGTTTCATTATAACTGAATAAAATAAATAATAATACATAAATGAACTCAACAATAACTCAATAGCCTTAAAAAAATATTCCTACAATAACATACTTGTCTACATATGTTCAATGTCTATCAATTCAACAAAAGAGTCACCATCTAGACTCTCCAAAAAGTCATAAAACACCTTCCAGATGGACCAAAATACACGAAGCTTGTTTTTCCAAAATAGGTAATCTTTTCTAAGGCAAGCCAGCCCCTTTATCCATTGAGACACGCCAGGACTTTCTTCTTCTTCCCAAGTACATGCAATTACATGTTTAGACAGAGAATTAACAACGATCTTTCATGTTTGGTCACTTTAAAAGTTCAGAGGACAAATATGTAATTTACACCACCTGGGATCAAGAGGAATTACTTTACCAATGATTTGACTTATAAATATTCAATAGTTTAACCTAAAAACAGTTAACTTCAGTACATTCCCACTTCTTGTTCAAATGAGTCTCAAATGAGTACTCATTGTCTGAGTTTATGCTTTTAACATCACTCTTCCTCAGTTATATCAGCCTGCAGGTCAGATCGCCGTGCTTGAAGTCTGTCATTAAATTATTCTTTCGATTTGGCCACAAACTGTTTATACAACATAGACACCTGACCTCTACCTTTTAAACAGTTAAGTGTGATATTTTCCAAAGTAGAAAGAGGAGGCTCAGCCAGACTTTGGCCTTGTCTTGATAGAATAAAACTACGGAATTGCAAATATTTGAAATTTAGTTTTTGCTGATTTCCAAACCTTGTCCTAGTTTCTTCAAAGGACATAGAGTTTCCTTAATTATAGAGATCAGAAACCTTACTAATACCTTGAATTGACCAGATTTTAAAACCTGGATCGGCTCTACCAGGACGGAAATCTTCTTTACCAAACACTGGTGAAAAGCGTGAGAGTTGTGGTAATTCACCTAGATGAGCAAGAGCCTCAAACCAAACTGTTATAGTATTTCTGGTATATGGATTTTTAGTGCCTTTAATTAACTTCTTAGCATCAGCTGAATATAAATATAAATTCAAAGGAATTGGAATAGAGTGAGCCTCTGTAGATACTCAGGTCAGAGGACAATCTTTCTCAAAATAAAACATTGCTGCTCTAATCTGAGCTGCCCAGTAGTACCATTACCCCCCCCCCCCATTTTCATTAGGACAAAGAAAGAGGATGTGGTGGGAGGGGGATGGATTGGAAGAGAAATAACAATTTGGGTAAGATTGACATTTTTTCACCCAAATGTCTGTCTTGCCCACCCAATCAGAATGTAGGTAAAGACAGCGTGACTAATTTTTACGATTTGTGTATTGATTAAAAGCAATCTGAGGCGGGCTCTGTGTTGAGAAGTTCGAGTAAGGGCTGTAGAATGCCCCGACCAATCACAAAATAACACCAGCAAAATTGCAGTATTTGATTGGCTGAAAGCAACGGCGCGTTTACACTCACGAAGCGGGCGGCTTCAGTGACAGTCACGGAGAAGCAGACGCTGACAGTCTAAGCGATAAAGAGCGTTAAAAGTCATAGTATTTGCGTGTAAATGCAATGCATAGATTTTGGTGCCTATAAAGAAGCCTAGTGGCTCCAGCAGCAGTGACCATGGCGTGGCTGCTGTTGCTACAAACTCAACTTCCCCAGCTCCCACTTCAGAAACATGTCCGACTCCTTCCACCTCAGTCCCCCAAAATCTGTATAATATAAATGTTATGAAAAATATCTACAGTGCCCTCCACTAATATTGGCACCCTTGATAAATATGAGCAAAGGCGGCTGTGAAAATAAATCTGCATTGTTTATCCTTTTGATCTTTCACTCAATAAATTCACAAAATTCCAACCTATCATTGAAGTAAAACAATTGAAAGTGGGGAGAAAATCTCATGATGAAATAAAACATTTTCTCCAATGAATATTGGCCACAATTATTGGCACCCCTAGAAATTCTTATGAGTAAAATATCTCTGAAGTATATTCCCATTCATATTTACATTTTTTAGCACACCAGGGTGACTAGGAGCATGAAATTGTCCAGCCACGACTTTCTGTTCCACAGGATTATAAATATGAGGAACACAAAGGTCAAATTCCCTTTATCATCCATCACAATGAGAAAAAACAAAAAATATATTTCTGATGTGAAGAACAAGATTGTTGAGCATCACAAAATAGAAAGTGGCTGTAAGAAAAGAGTTAAAACATTGAAAATCTCCATTCCCACCATCAGGGTAATAATTAAAAGGTTCCAGTCAACTAAAAATTTAAAGAAAGAGGACGTGTGTCTATATCGTCCTAATGAATGCTGAGGAGGAGAGTTTGAGTTGCCAAAGACTCTCCAATGATCACAGCTGGAGAATTGCAGAGATTAGTTGAGTCTTGGGGTCAGAAACCTAAAAAAAAAAAATATCAAACATCCCCTAAATCACCACATGTTGTTCGGGAGGGTTTCAAGAAAAATTCTCCTCACTCATCCAAAAACAAACTCCAGCAAATTCAGTTGTCAGACATGACTGGAACTTCAAATGGCACTGGCTTCTATTGTCAGATGAAACTGAAAAAATAGCTTTTTGGCAGCAACCCCACCAGATGAGTTTAGTACAAACAGGGATAAAAAAGTACCCCATGTCCACGTTAAATATACTGCTGGATCTTTAATGTTGTGGGCCTGTTTTTCTGCTGGAGGTCCTGGACATCTTGTTCAGATGCATGGCATCATGGATTCTATCAAATACCAACAGATAAAAAATTACAATCTGACTGCCTCTGTTAGAAATCTTATAATGGGCCATGTTTTGATCTTCCAGCAGGACAACAATCCAAAACAAACATCAAAATAAACACAAAAATGGGTCACTGAGCACAAAATGAATCTTTTACCATTGCTGTCTCTGTCCTCTGACCTGAACCCTGTAGAAGATGAGTGAGGTGAACTGAAGAGAAGAAGCTGTGAATCTGAAGATCTGGAGTGATTCTGGATGAAGGAATGGTCTCTGATCTCGTGTCAGGTGTTCTCTGATCTGAACCCTGTAGAAGATGAGTGAACTGAAGAGAAGAAGCTGTGAATCTGAAGATCTGGAGTGATTCTGGATGAAGGAATGGTCTCTGATCTCGTGTCAGGTGTTCTCTGATCTGAACCCTGTAGAAGATGAGTGAACTGAAGAGAAGAAGCTGTGAATCTGAAGATCTGGAGTGATTCTGGATGAAGGAATGGTCTCTGATCTCGGGTCAGGTGTTCTCTGATCTGAACCCTGTAGAAGATGAGTGAACTGAAGAGGAGAAGCTGTGAATCTGAAGATCTGGAGTGATTCTGGATGAAGGAATGGTCTCTGATCTCGTGTCAGGTGTTCTCTGATCTGAACCCTGTAGAAGATGAGTGAGTGAACTGAAGAGGAGAAGCTGTGAATCTGAAGATCTGGAGTGATTCTGGATGAAGGAATGGTCTCTGATCTCTTGTCAGGTGTTCTCTGATCTGAACCCTGTAGAAGATGAGTGAACTGAAGAGAAGAAGCTGTGAATCTGAAGATCTGGAGTGATTCTGGATGAAGGAATGGTCTCTGATCTCGTGTCAGGTGTTCTCTGACCTGAACCCTGTAGAAGATGAGTGAGGTGAACTGAAGAGAAGAAGCTGTGAATCTGAAGATCTGGAGTGATTCTGGATGAAGGAATGGTCTCTGATCTCGTGTCAGGTGTTCTCTGATCTGAACCCTGTAGAAGATGAGTGAGTGAACTGAAGAGGAGAAGCTGTGAATCTGAAGATCTGGAGTGATTCTGGATGAAGGAATGGTCTCTGATCTCGTGTCAGGTGTTCTCTGATCTGAACCCTGTAGAAGATGAGTGAAACTGAAGAGAAGAAGCTGTGAATCTGAAGATCTGGAGTGATTCTGGATGAAGGAATGGTCTCTGATCTCGTGTCAGGTGTTCTCTGATCTGAACCCTGTAGAAGATGAGTGAACTGAAGAGAAGAAGCTGTGAATCTGAAGATCTGGAGTGATTCTGGATGAAGGAATGGTCTCTGATCTCGTGTCAGGTGTTCTCTGATCTGAACCCTGTAGAAGATGAGTGAGTGAACTGAAGAGGAGAAGCTGTGAATCTGAAGATCTGGAGTGATTCTGGATGAAGGAATGGTCTCTGATCTCGTGTCAGGTGTTCTCTGATCTGAACCCTGTAGAAGATGAGTGAACTGAAGAGGAGAAGCTGTGAATCTGAAGATCTGGAGTGATTCTGGATGAAGGAATGGTCTCTGATCTCGTGTCAGGTGTTCTCTGATCTGAACCCTGTAGAAGATGAGTGAGGTGAACTGAAGAGAAGAAGCTGTGAATCTGAAGATCTGGAGTGATTCTGGATGAAGGAAATGGTCTCTGATCTCGTGTCAGGTGTTCTCTGACCTGAACCCTGTAGAAGATGAGTGAGGTGAACTGAAGAGAAAGCTGTGAATCTGAAGATCTGGAGTGATTCTGGATGAAGGAATGGTCTCTGATCTCGTGTCAGGTGTTCTCTGATCTGAACCCTGTAGAAGATGAGTGAGTGAACTGAAGAGGAGAAGCTGTGAATCTGAAGATCTGGAGGATTCTGGATGAAGGAATGA
>CM050436.1:22297764-22366253 GCA_027564155.1 Gymnocypris eckloni scoliostomus | reverse complement strand
ATCTGAAAACTACTGCTGCCAGCACTATACACCGATTGTTCACATCATTCCTTTATTCCCACTGACATTCTTGAGGCATTTATCAGAATAACTGAACTATTGTACTGATGCAAACTAGATTTGTACATTTATAGAAAGTGTGAGTGGTGCTTAAGTCTTCAGAATGTTTTAAGTGCCTAATTTTAATGACGCTAGTGCCACCTATTGGACACTTTAATATGTTGCCTTGATCCATAATGTCTGAATCACGTGACCACTATTTCTGTAATTTCATTGGTTTAAAGCAGCAGAACTAAATGTCAATCAAAGTCTTTTCATGTCCAGACACGTGCTAAAGCTGCTAACTTCTGTCAGTGTTTGTGTAGCGATCTCGTGCTGATCTGGGTTCATTTCTATCGGATATTTGTTCATACTGTGTGTGTACATTTAGAAAGTAAGTAGATATATAGGGTACAACGGGGCTAAAGGCCCAACCTAAGAAAAAAAGTGCTATTCACTGCGGCTCAGATTTATAATTGCAGAAAAAGATATACGTTGTATTGAACATTAATGGAGCAACAGATTTTGTGTGAAAATAAATCATTCAAGTTATTAATAATCGTATAAATGTATGAGGTGACACACACGAGTAAAGGCCCACGGTATTGATACTAATACTTCAGCTAAAATACGTTTTTTTTATATATATATAATGTCTTAAGTTCATAGGTGTTCAAAACAATCACTTTAGCAAAGTTTGCACTATTTTCTACTTATTTTGAAAAATAAAATAATTTTTGTTCAATAAATATACTGTCATTAAAATATGTTAATATAAAAATATATTTTAAAATACAGAAACAAAATCATTTTAATAAGTAAATATTCTGAAAGTATTGAAGGAAATCCAACAATAATTTAATATACATTTACATTAGTAACAACAAATTATATTTTATTACATATGATTAATATCATGTTTTAAATATAATGGTTTCATTCTAAACATGGTGATTATCTCTAATATGGACACACAACATAATATATGATATTTACCATCTGAATCTAATCATGTCACGTTCAACAAATGGAAAAGTCAGTCATCTATTAATTATTATGTTAATTACTGTGTGCCTTAGCGCTTTTTACCCCAAAAACCATACAACATATTCTTTCGTTATTTAAAAACTATTGCTTTAATTATCTTAAACAACCAGAAAATCATAAAGACCTTTCTCTCAAAATATATACATTCATTTTAGCGATTCTCATTCGCTACTTAAATCTACAACATTTAAAAACTACAAATATTAGATCAAGTAACGTTAAGCACAGAATCAACTCCTGCTGCGCGCGATCGCGTCAGAGATCAGACACAAGCGCGTGCATGTTGAAGCGGATGTTGTGGAAAGTGAAGGAATGCATGAAACATGATTTTAGCCCCGTTGTACCCTACTCTTATATACGTCTGTTGATGAATTTAATTACTGTAACGCTATATTGCAACGCTAAATGTTCGCTTATTCCTTTGAAGTGCTTAATGTGCACTTCATCTCGATTGCACATTTATTCCAGCATAAAACACGATAGATAAGTCTCTAAATATAACCGTTTGAATGTTGTGAGGAGATATTTAACTTATACACTGTAAGTGCATATTCATTATTGTTGTCATTGTTCATTTATAGAGCCACACTTATACTGATGTATGACTCAAATGGGAACAGTAAAGAAGTTTATTGTGGACATGGAGCGAGTGATTTATTGCTCTGTAGCGGTTGACACATAGATTAAGAACTGCTCTTTAAACTTCCATGCAGAGTTGCTATGCGGTTGCTGGAACGTTTTAAATGGTTGTGTGTGTTGCTATGCAGTTTCTGGGGAGTTCTGAGTATACTTGAGTGTGTTGCTATGTGTAATAAGTAAAACGTACTACAAATAAAAAGAGGCCATGCCCAAGTCTCCAATTTTGCCTTATCGTTCACCAGGTGTACATTTTAAGCCAAACACAGCTTTCCTCACCTGGACACCTGATTTGAGGAATCATTCATGTCTAAAGCACGCATGCAGGACGACACACACCCTGAAGTTTAATGCTAATGTTAGGAGCTTGTTCAAATCACTAACTCTAAGTATAAGCAATAGACTTCACTAATAAAACAGTACTCATGCAAAGAACGAAGTAAGTCACAACACTTAGTGTTAGTTCAGAAGCTCACTACATGCACATGTTTCAGATGAAGTACTGACCGAGCTCAAGGTAAAGTGCTCCAGATTTGATCGAACTTCTTAAAAACCAAATAAACCAGCTCACGAAGTGCTGCAGGAGTCTGTCTTCATGCTATTCTGGTGCTGCTGACCCGTAACATTAGAGTGACACACAACAGCTGTTTCGCTCTGACCACTGGATGTGTTCATGTGTGTGAACGAGAGCGAGTAGAATCAGAAGAACAGTTGCTTCTGCTCCGTTCAGCTGCTCTGCAGGAACTCTGTGCTTGCCACAGACTCACTTACAAATATCAATACAATGTTTCAGCCATTATGGGAGGCGTTTTGATCGTTTAAAACAGTCAAGTGTACATATAATAACCACAAAAAAAAAGAAAATTATATTTTATGAAAGGTGGTGTCATCTTAACAATTTTCTGTGAAAATTAGTGCTGTCAAACGATTAATCACATACGAAATAAAAGTGTTTGTTTACATAATATATATGTGTGTGTGTGCTGTGTATATATATTATTTATGTATGTATATATATATATATATATATATACACACACACACATACAGTATATATTTAGAAAATATTTCCATGTCTATAGGCCTATTTACATATCATTTATATTATACATACAAATATTTAATATATAAACATAACATATTTTTCTGAATACACAGCACACACATATATATTATGTAAACAAACACTTTTATTTTGGACGATTAATCATTTGATAACACTAGTGAAACTACATGTATTGTCTTGTTAAATGCAATGCAATTATCACCATGAATTATACGATTATTCATACTTTACCAAAAAGTGATTCACTCAGTATTTTACAATGTATTAGTACATCTAATATTATTTTTCACCATTTGACAATGTAGCCATTTTTACTGTAGCATTTGTATTGTAATTGTCTGCATGTATTTTGTACAGTGAAGAAAGAGAGAGCAGGAATGCAGGAATACTGGACATTGAGTATTCGATGTGTGGGAATGTGTGTGAGTGTCAGAGAAATGATTACATAATGTCTGCAAATTCAAATTCATTCAAATAGAGCCCGAGCAAAACAAAGCATGAACTGTTAGAGGACTCCAGAACAAAACTACAGTCTCTTATTGAACAATGCTCAATGCTTTCTACTTGCGTGTGAAGGTAGAGTTCTTTCGAAAGGTTGTGGTAATGATTCTTGTTGCACAAATCATGAAATATTTGTGAACACCAGATGCACTGTGCTAATTTTCCAGCAAAGTCATAGCAAATATTGCTCAATGGCAAGTCAAGGAAAGTTGATTTAATGTTTAATATACAGTTAGAGTATGTAGAGAGGGATTTTAGACCAGTGAGTTCCCTCTGATGCTTTATGGTGCCATGTCAGAAAAGACAAATGATGTTTGCTACACAAATTACTTATCGCGAAATAAATTGCTCCCAAAATAATCTTTCACATTCAGACTCTGTACTGTAAAGAAACCTGTCATTCGTGTTCAGACAGTGACACCTTTATTTACATGATATGGGTTGCTATCTTAATGATATACAGTAAGCATACAGTAAGCATCAGCATGACCGCAAAATACATAAGACAGTAGCATTATAGAATCAGTGGGGGGGGGAAATGGAAATTTTGCCCTGCTCACATTTATTTATGATATTTTGCCACAATACTGAATGTCTCTTATGCACACCAAGGCTGACGAAAAACAGCAATATTGGGAAATATTGCAATGTTAAATAATTATAATGTAATATGTTTTTAAAAAGTAATTTATTTCTGTGATCAAAGCTGTATTTTCAGCATCATTACTCCAGTCTTCAGTGTCACATGATCTTCAGAAATCATTCTAATATGCTGATTTGCTGCTCAAGAAACATTTCTGATTATTATTATTTTATTTCAGTTTCATATTATGTGGAAACCATTATACATTTTTTCGGGATGTTTTAATGACTAACGTTATTTGATATATAAAACTTTTCTAACATTATAAATGTCTTTACTGTCACTCTTGATCAATTTAATACATCCAAGCTTATTAAAAGTAATAATATATTTTAAAAAACTACTGACTCCAAATGTTTGAGCGTTAATGTGTTGCGAATGCAAACCGTCAATTCCATACACCACAAAAATCTGATTTAGAGCCATAACGACTGTTAAATAAGACTGTATTCTCATCATCAGTGGTTAAAACAGAACATGAGCATACCCCAAACTACCACACACTACGCAAAGACACCCAATATCATGAAGGAAAAGAATAAAGGATTTCTTGTACCTGGTCTGTTTTCGGTACCCTACAGCTACTTCCAGCGCCATGGTGCGTTCAGCATCTCTCTCTCTCTCTGAGAGACAAACGCTCAACACAGTCACACAGACTCAATCCCTCTTTCATCCCTTTAACACTGAATCCTCTGTTTCCCTGGTTCACTCTCAGCTCACGCTCTCTCTTTCTGGAAAGTGACATTTAGCTTCATGTGTGATGGTAGGACAGAAAAATCACAAACCAAATGACTCGAAATATTCTTCTAAACAGCAGTCGAAAGCGAATGGAGACTTTTTACAAAGTGCAAAGCTTATTTTTTCAAAACAAATAGTCTCTTCTTGTTTGAGAGGTGCTTGGAAATATGTCTTTATTAGACTATGAAAGAGTGACTTCTGAGCATTTAAAGAGTTACTCCACCCCAAAATGAAAATGTTGTCATTAATCACTTTACCACGACATGGGTCGTTCCAAATCCGTAAAAGCTTTGTTCTTCCTCGGAACACAGTAAGATACTTTGGATGAAAACCCGGGAGGCTTGTGACTGTCCCATTGACTGCCAAGTATAACACTGTTGAGGTCCAGAAAAGTATGAAAAACAGTCAAAGTAGTCCATCTGCCATCAGTGGTTCAATCTGTACTTTATGAAGCAACGAGGATAATTTTTGTATACAAACGTTTTATTCAATAATTCGATGATTTTATTCAATGATCCTTAAGACTCTGGCTAATCGACTGTGAAAGGTGAAGGGGCAGGTCATTCATCTCGACCAGACGTATTGTGTGCCAGGCAGGTCAATCACAGATGTCTGTCTCACATGGGATGTTTTAAGTGTCTCAAGTCTTTTAGGGGTAAACTTGGGGTTTATTTCTATTGATCAAGAAAAAGCATTCGATAGAGTTGAACATCAGTACCTATGGGACACCCTAGAGGCCTTTAATTTTAGCTCTGGTTTTATTGGTATGATAAAAGTGCTGTACCAGGACACTGGGAGTTTACTAAAAATCAATGGTGGTTCGAGTGCCCCTTTTAAAGTTAGCTGAGGGATCAGACAAGGCTGTGCACTGTCTGGGATGCTTTAAGGTCTTTGCATACTAAGTCTGTTAAAAAATAAATACAATTTTGACGTTTCAATCACGTTTACACCCTGCATCCGAAAAATTCTGATCAGGTTATTTTTTTCAGGCAAACATTTTGAGAGGTGTTTTGACAGTTCGTAAAGTGAACGCCAAAATCCAGAATGGCGATGGTCAAGTTCATCCACTTCGTCTCCCAGCACAAAGCACTGTATATAGATCCTTGCACACGGAGTTCACAAAAATTGGTTGTCTTCTTTTTAATATGTGGCTCTAGTATCGCTAGCAAAGCATCAAACTGAGCCACTGACATCCTGAAGTAAACTTTGAATCTCCCGTTATAATCCCGCTGCTCCTTAATAATAGGGGGCTCTTCCTCTCTGTCTCAGGATTGGTTGGACCTTATAATTCCTTTCTTTGTCTTTATTTAAGAAGCGAGAGGACAACAAAATCATCCTCAATGATTGAAGACTCCATTTAGTACTGTTTTAAAGGGGTCATATGATGCGATTTCAAGTTTTCTTTCTCTTTGTAGTGTTAAAAGCTGATTGTGCATAGATAAGATCCCTACATTTGCAAAGACTAAAGTCTCAAAACCAAAGAGATATTCTTTATAAAAGTTAAGACTCGACCACGCCCCCAAAAACAGCTCGTTTAAACACGCCCCCACATGTCTGTCACTGTGTGAGAAAATTTGCATAACACCGCCCAAATGTATATGCAAATAAAGGGGGCGTGGCTTTTATTCTTGTTGTAGTATTGTTGCTGCCGCCGGCGCCATGTCCTGGAGACGCTTTGCTTCATTGTGAAAGCGAAAGTACTTTTTTGGGCTTCCAAAACTCAACTAGAAATCAGTGGTTAAGTTATATTTACAACACTGTTTCAGAACAGTTCAACGGAAATATTCGAGTGTGTGTAGTGCATTTTACGGAGGACTGTTTCCTGATTCTGGGAGAGAGTGAC
The DNA here is from genome assembly GCA_027564155.1 of Gymnocypris eckloni scoliostomus. Taxonomy (NCBI): domain Eukaryota; kingdom Metazoa; phylum Chordata; class Actinopteri; order Cypriniformes; family Cyprinidae; genus Gymnocypris; species Gymnocypris eckloni. Next base: position 22,359,740 of record CM050436.1, on the reverse strand, counting down.
CTGCTAACGTCTACATATCTATGTGTACGCTGGACTTGACAGTGTTTTTTACTTGGCAGTCAATGGGATAGTCACAAACCTGCCGGGTTTCATCCAAAATATCTTAAATTGTGTTCCGAAGTAGAACTAAGGTTTTACGGATTTGGAACAACATGGGGTTAAGTGATTAAACATTTGATTAAGTTATATGCTCATGCGCTGTTTAGTATTAACAGTGAGAAAGCTATCCTTCTTGGCCAGGAGGATAACATTTGAGTTGATAAAATATTTTCTATCAGTTCAGTGATTGAACAGATCAGTCGATTATAAAATAATTTCTGCTACAGTTAATCCTAAAGCTGATATAAATTGTTATAGGTAATTATTCATATTTATAAGTAATTATTCATATTTCACCCTTTGAGATAAGTTGCTACATATTATTAAAAGGTCAAAAACATAACAGATTTTAGGTAAACATTTGTGTCAATATACAATGAAAGTGAAATGCTGTTTGCTGTTTTTTTTTTTTCATCATTTACAGTAAATGTCCTTCTTGCAATCCTGCACTAAAAAACACTGGGTTCAAAACAACCCACTTTGGCCGGGTAAATATAGGACAGAACACATTTGGGGTTCATTTTACCCTGCAAATTGGGTTGTTTATTTAACCCATCATAATGAGTTGATTTATTTTTATTACAATATTGCTTATTTTTTTACTTTATACTTGAAATAATGTTTACAGATTAACTCAAATCCTCTAAGCTTTTGTAAAATACTCCACACAACCACTGGTTTGCACGAGAACTTCCCATTATTTTTCTTATTTATCATTTTTATGTATACATATTGCATACATATTATACATTTAAACTCGTTTAGCAAACATTAAAAGCAATAATTAATCGGCCAGTCTCTGTTTTTCCGTTTCCACCGTAATGGCGCTGGTTCTCGTGCTCGAGCTGGAGTCGTGTTCGGTGGGGAACTGCTTGCGTTTCACTCATAGCCGAAATATACTGCTACTGCCCTCATAACCTACCCCCAAAAACTGTAAACAGCTCTGGGGAAATATTTTGTATCTTTATGTTTAAAATCCTTTATTTTATGCAGAGCATCAGGATTTACCATCACGCGATAAGACCGACGCGAGCGACACTCGTTTAGATGATTCACACCAAGTGCTTGTATGTTGCTCTGCATAAAATGTATTGACATACAACACAGTAATGGTTTTATTTATAAAATAAATGTACACAAACCTGTATTTACTGGAAAATGCATCAATTCGATGGTGCTTAGAACTGCTCTCTCCAAAAGAGATAAATAACTCAACCGCTGGATTACGTCTGACCCAGGATCTGAGTCTTACAAAAACTACCCAAACATTGGGTTGCTATGTCTGACTCAGGAGCTGGGTAACACTAAAAACAACCTAAACACTGAAAATAACCCCCAAATGACCCAAATGGCTCAACCCAGCATTTGGGTTAAAAAAATGACCTAGGATTTTTTCGGAGTGCATAGTGGGTGAATATTTTACAGAACATATTTATATTGTTTATTTTGGCTTTAGTAGCCTACAATTGTCAGGATATTGGACTCTATGTTCCTTGTTTTTCCCCTGTCCTTCCTTAGTTTCTTTATTTGGTAATTTTCCGTTTCTAGTTAAGTTCGATTGATGATTCCCAGCACCTGATTTGAGTTCTCCTTAATTCATTCCTATGTGTTTATAGTCCTCAGTTCCCCCTGAGTCTTTGTCCGTTCACTCGTCTTTTTATGTTGTGTCTCCTGGATATCATTTTGAATTATTAAAACTAAGATCATTACTCACCTGCTGTCTCCTGCGTCCTTCCCGCAACACACGGGACAGTTTATATTTTTATAAATTATATTTATATGTATTTATGTCATATTTTTCTGAAAAAGAATAAATACAAAAAAACAATGTAATTTAAATGCAAATAAAATAATACAAAATATATTACATTTTAGGAGTCCTAGGCATAATTTTTTTGAAAATATTAGTTTTAGGTTATTTTTTGAGCAACTGTGTCTCATCAATGTCAATGATCGTTTACAGACACTACTTCTGCTTTTCTTAATCAGTCGCCTTATTTCATAACATTTAGTTAGATGCTAAGTCATGTTTGAAGTTTTGTGAAACGTGCATCATCTCACAGTCTCGCACGATCACGGCCCCAGGACCTCTGGGCCTTCACCCCACTAGCGAGGCTCCTGCTTCTGAGGGTTTTAAGTGAGTTGCTGAGATGTTTTGAGTGGTTGTGAGTGTGTTGCTATGCAGTTTCTGGGGTTTCCTGAGTGGATGTGTTGCTATGCGATTGCTGGCGTGTTCTGAGTGGTTGTGAGCAGAGTATGTAAGTGGTGTGATTTTGAATGGAGCAGGTAAACATCACTTACAAACATCATTTAGCCTCCTGGTTAGTGCGTCTGCCTCTCACGCAGGAGATCAGGGGTTCGAGACCTGCTCGATCAGGGTTACACATATACAGTATATACACAAGGCTAACAAGCTGAACAAGATAAGATGCACATTGACTACAAACACCACGGGAAACAGGAAGTGACATAAAAGCCTAAGACAAGGCACAGAGAACATGTAACACAAAGAGCTGATTTGTGAGGAGAGCAATCACGTTTATTTTCTAAAACCAAAATAAAACTGAACGCCTCATTGCGAGTTGTAATCATATAAAATCCCTGTGATTCACAACTACTTGCTAAGGAGCTCACATTCACATAAAGCAGCCTTGGTGACAAGTTTGGGTGGGTAAGGACAAAACGCACAAGATATAGTACTTGCAGTGCCCTGTAGTTGGCAATATCTTTTGTAGCAGAAATAAATTGCTGCAGAAAAGCTAGGTGCCATGCAAAATGTAATGAGTAACTGCAACACTCATTTCAAATGTAGTAGAGTAAAGAGACAGATACTCATTCAAAAATGTATAGAGTAAAAGTTACTAATATATTTGATACTCAGTAAAACTACAAAGTATCTGAAAAGATACTCAAGTACAGTAATTAGTTACATTTACTCCAATACTTTACACCTCTGGCTGGAGTGGAGTGATTATTGAATGCTTGGAGCGCGGAGGGGAAGTTGTTGCCGCTCCACTCTGCTCACATACTCTGGTTGTAAGTGTGTTGCTATGCAGTTTCTGGGATGTTCTGGGTGAATGCATTGCTATGATCTTCATTGCTACGATGCTCTTAGATTGTGTTCTGCTGAGGCAGTGCTTATCCACACTATTACATCATAGAGTGGAACATTCCACAAGCTGTTGTTTTGGCAGACTGGCTTCAATCAGAATGAGCTTTATTGGCCAGGTATGTTTACACATAAGAGGAATTTGTTTTAGTGACAGAAGCTCCACAGTGCAACAGAATGACAGTGACAACAATATACAAATATAAAAATAGGCAATGTACAAAATGGCAGAAACACAATATACAATACAGACAATTATGTGTGAGGTCTGACATGTGCAAATTAGAAATGAAAAAATAAGTATGTGCTGTGATGATGAATAAATAATTGTATAATATTGTTGTGTGTTCCATGTTTAATGTCAAGTGTTCATGAGATGGATTGCTTGGGGGAAAAAAAACTGTTTCTGTGTCTGGTCATTCTGGTGCTCAGAGCTCTGTAGCGTCGACCAGACGGTTCTCCTGAAGTCCACGATCATCTGCACAGTTTTGAGCGTGTTGAGCTCCAGGTTGTTAAGACGGCACCAGACAGCCAGCTCCTTAACCTCCTGTCAGTAAAGCAGACTCGTCATCGTCCTGAATCAGGCCAATCACTGTGGTGTCGTCTGCAAACTTCAGGAGCTTGACAGAGGGGTCTTTAGATGTGCAGTCATTCATTTACAGGGAGAAGAGCAGTGGGGAGAGAACACAGCCTTGAGGAGCTCCAGTGCTGATCGTATGATTGCTGGATGAGAGTTTTCTCAGCCTCACTACCTGCTGCCTGTCTGTCAGGAAGACTGTCTGATCCACTGACAGACAGAGGTGGGGACAGAGAGCTGTGTCAGTTTATTCTGAAGGGTGTCCGGGATGATGGTGTTAAAAGCGGAGCTGAAGTCTACAAACAGGATCCTCACATGAGTCACTGGTCTGTCCAGATTCTGCCCGATGAAGTGCAGTCCCATGTTGACTTTATCATCCAAAGACCTGTTTGCTCTGTAGGCAAACTGCAGGGGTCCAGTAAGGGTTCAGTGGAGGCCTTCAGATAAGCCAAAACCAGTCTTTCAAATTATTTCATGACCACAGACGTTAGAGCCACAGGTCTGTAGTTATTAAGTCCAGTAATTTTAGGTTTCTTTGGGACGAGGATGATGGTGAAGCACGAGGGACTTCGCACAGCTCCAGTGATCTGTTGAAGATCTTTGTGAAGATGGGCTGTTTATAAGCTGTATAGACTTATAGACTATATAAGACTGTAGACAATATAAGCTGTTTTTAGACTAGCGACAAAGTTTTGAGTTCTGAAACTTACAGGATGTTTTTATAGTACAATAGTATGTCTAAAGATCAATAGAATTTTAGTTTCTCAGTTCATGACCCCTATTAAAAAGTAACAGGTATTTTGTATTTACGGGTTTTTTTTTTTACAATGTCATGCAGGAAAGAAAGGGACATCAAGAATGCACGAATACTAGTATTGGAGGTGTAGGAGTGTGTGTGAGCGTCTCAGAAATGGTTTCATAAGGTTTTTTTGTGCAGAGCACATACAAATAGAGCCAGTACAAAAGCAACACACTCACAACTACTGATAGAGGCTACATGAACAAAACAATAGTCACTTATTGAGCAATGCTCGCTGATAATCTGGACAGATATGACCATTACATTTTAGCTTGTGCATGAAGATAACAGTTCTTTAGAAAGGTTGTGGTAATGATTATTATTGCATGTCATGCAGGAGCCAGATCACCAAACATGTTTAAGAATAAAATTCTTGTTTAATAATTTCTAACTTAAATTATAACTTAAGTATGAAGTAAAGAATATTTAGTGTTCCCGAAAGTGTTTCTTAAAATGTTCTTACATTTTTTCCCTTAAAATTGTTCTAAAGACAAAACAGCTGGGGTGTTTTGAGTGGCTGTGAGTTTCAGCTTTGTGAATCTGATGCCAGATGCAGAAAGTTCATAATAACAGCATTTATTCGAAATAGAAATCTTTTGTAACATAATTGTCATTCGAAATGTAAATGTCTTTACGAGCACATTTGGTCAGTTTAATTCATCCTTGCTGAAATATTAATATCTTAAAATGTACTGACCCCAAACGTTTGAGCATTAATGTGTTTAGACTCCAAACAGCCAATCACAAAAATCTACTTTTAGAGCCATAAAGACTGCTGTATTGTGTTAAATAAGACTGTTTTCATTAATAGTGCAGTACAGTTATTTTTCATAAAACACGCATAACACATGATTGTATTGTTCTGATTATTATTATGAGTCATTATATGTAAATGCTATCATTATCATATCAGAAACACCAAAGCAAAGATTTTAGGTTAATATGTATGTGAATGTACAGTGTAAGTGTGTATTAATGAAACAGTCTATTTGTCAATTTTTCATCAGTTAAATGACCTTATCACTTTTATGCAGTTTTGTGGTGTTACATTTTATAGAATACATATACATGCTTAGTCGCTCATTAAATGAATCTATAAAAACTGCAGGCAGGACACGTCATCTTCCTTTTATTGGTAAAAAAAACAAAGACTCTTAACTAAATCTGGGCTCAACCCACTCAACCCACTGCTAATAAATACCTGAGACACTCCTGGTCATGACCATCTGTCTACGGGACAAACAGCTGAAGTGATCTTCTCTCTGATAACTTGTGTTGAACAATTGTAAGTATTCTTGAGGATTTTGTGTCTTTGTCTCTAAAAAGTGATTTAAAATTCAACAGAAATAAAAAGTTGTTAAAAACAATTAAGTTTTTGTCTGCTAAAAGGACTAAATTATATTCCTTTTTCCTTCAGACCTGCAGTAAGATGTTACCAATGGTTTTATTTCTCTCTCTCTTCTCTCTGACACCAGCGACTACTGAAGGTAACATGTTTTAGGGTAACAGATCAAATAAAGATTACTGTAAGCAGGATTTGTCTGTAGTAAACTGTTGTGTTTTTGCCTTGCAGTGGGTCTCAGTGGTAAAGTGCTTCTGTTTCCAACCGAGACTGACACCAGTTATGTTAAACTCATTCCTGAAAAGCCACTGAGTCTTTCAGCATTTACTCTCTGCATGCGTGTCGCGACGGAGCTCCAGGGCGCGAGGGAGATCATTCTGTTTGCCTACCGCACACGGGACTATGATGAGCTCAATGTGTGGAGAGAGAAAGATGGCCGTTTGTCCTTCTACCTTAGGGGGGGAGGAGCACTTTTCTACCTGCCTCCTCTCTCCACCTTTCGTACTCACCTGTGTGTCACCTGGAGCTCTGTGACTGGTCTTTCTGCCTTTTGGGTGGATGGACGTCGCAGTTCATACCAGCTATATAAGAAAGCTCACTCAATTCATCCTGGCGGCACCGTCCTGCTCGGCCAAGACCCTGATAACTACCTGGATGCATTTGATGCGAAGCAGAGCTTTGTAGGAGAAATTACAGATGTGAAAATGTGGAGTTATGTTCTCCCTGGCAGTAAGATTAAGGCAGTTTATTCAAAAAATGAATTATTTGTGTCAAAGGGAGACGTGTTCGACTGGAACACAATCAAGTATGAGACTAATGGAAATGTGTTAGTTGTGAAAGATGACTGATTCTTGATCAATTGTAACATTACACATTTGTGTTAACCTCTATAATGACTTTTCATCTGATTTACAAAGACGCAAGGGCTAACAAATAAATTTTCTCTGCATTACATCTGCAGTGTCTGTGCATCATTTTCTATATTAATTCATTTCAGTCTGTTTTCTCACAAAAAGTAAAATTATATATTTTTTCCCCCAAAGAATAAATAACAAAAAAGAGGTGTGAAGTGAAAATCCCATTCATTTTCTCTAAAGAGTAATAGATTTTTAAGTGTATCCTGTAAAGACAGATCTACTTTTTTTTAAAGTTAACTAATATATATATATATATAGTGTAAAGCGCTGCTTTGTAACCAATCACACGATTCTGTTGAGCTTGTGAATGCAATGACCAATCAGAGACGTTCAGATGAGTCATCGCCGAAACACTGTGTTTTGTTCATTTGCTCGCTGACTGTTTTAACTTGCGAATTCTCTCATCAGAAGCAACAAAGTGCAGATGTGCTTACGAATGTAAGTTAAGATAATTAATTTCACATTGTTAACAGCTTCAGTGATTTTAATGGGAGTTTTGGAGAGTGCCTGAACTCTGGCTAGACTGAATGCAAATGTTCTTTGCTCTCTTTAAAATGGAAGTGTAATAAGTAACTTAATATAATTGTTATTAAATTCTCATTAAATACAAAGTCAGTCATATTAAAAGTATTGTATGGTTTGACACCCATATCTGGTAGACTACTTAAGTAAAAGTTTGGATTTTTATAGTTAATAGATTGCACTATTAGTCTACTTTGCCAATCACCATTTATTGATCAAATATCATAATCTATAAAGGTGCAAAATGCATTTACTTATACATATTTGAGAATCAAGATATTTCCTGATATTGTTAGCACATTTGGAAATATTTTGAATAAAAGGTAAAAAAAATAAAACACAAGCATGTATCATACAGTGCAGAAGTGAACGGCAACACTGATGGGGTGCTACCATCCAGACCCTGCTGTTTCTTTTCTGTCTGGCCAGTGGTACATCATTCAGAGTGGTCTCCAGAGTGTTTGACATGCCTCGTTCCAGTGTCCACTGCATGCTGAGGAGTAGTTCATCTCCCGAAGACCCCAGAACACATGGAGGCAGGGCTGGGCTTAAAATTGATTTAGTTTTTCTGATGTTAAACCTAAGTTATGTTTCAGTACCTAAGTACTTTCAGTAATGTATAGAACATTTAGTTTCCATATGTAAAATAATTTATTTACAGGACAAAAAAATGTACGTATAGATGAATGTTTTGTGAAAAAATTATAAGGTTAATTTAATTGTTTTAAATAATTTACATAATTAATTATCTTTTATTTACACATGTGAATATGCAAAACAAACATACATATTTTGTTTACTTTTTTTTAATGCATTCATTAGATGCGTTTATCCAAAGCGACTTACAGTGCATTCAGGTTATACATTTTTTTGTCAGTACATGTGTTCCCTGCAAAAAATATTAATGTATACAAATTATTTATTTTTAACTTACATCACAAAAGTAAACTACAGAAATTAGTTTTTTTCATTGACAATGTGAGATAAAAAAACTCTCACCCATCCCAGGACACTCACTCCCTCAACCGCCCACGGACACTCACTCCCTCACCGTAACCAGGACACTCACTCCCTCGCCAGTCCCTGGACACTCACTCCCTCAACCATCCAAGGACACTCACTCCCTCGCCCGTCCCAGGACACTCACTCCCTCGCCAGTCCCTGGACACTCACTCCCTCGCCCGTCCCGGGACACTCACTCCCTCGCCAGTCCCTGGACACTCACTCCCTCGCCAGTCCCAGAACACTCACTCCCTCAACCGTCCAGGACACTCACTCCCTCACCCGTCCCAGGACACTCACTCCTCGCCAGTCCCAGGAACACTCACTCCCTCAACCGTCCAGGACACTCACTCCCTCGCCAGTCCCAGAACACTCACTCCCTCGCCAGTCCAAGGACACTCACTCCCTCGCCAGTCCCAGAACACTCACTCCCTCAACCGTCCCAGAACACTCACTCCTTGCCAGTCCCAGAACACTCACTCCCTCGCCAGTCCCAGGACACTCACTCCCTCACCGTAACCAGGACACTCACTCCCTCGCCAGTCCCTGGACACTCACTCCCTCAACCATCCAAGGACACTCACTCCCTCGCCCGTCCCAGGACACTCACTCCCTCGCCAGTCCCTGGACACTCACTCCCTCGCCCGTCCCGGGACACTCACTCCCTCGCCAGTCCCTGGACACTCACTCCCTCGCCAGTCCCAGAACACTCACTCCCTCAACCGTCCAAGGACACTCACTCCCTCACCCGTCCCAGGACACTCACTCCCTCGCCAGTCCCAGAACACTCACTCCCTCAACCGTCCAAGGACACTCACTCCCTCGCCAGTCCCAGAACACTCACTCCCTCGCCAGTCCAAGGACACTCACTCCCTCGCCAGTCCCAGAACACTCACTCCCTCAACCGTCCCAGAACACTCACTCCCTTGCCAGTCCCAGAACACTCACTCCCTCGCCAGTCCCAGGACACTCACTCCCTTGCCAGTCCCAGGACACTCACTCCCTCGCCAGTCCAGGACACTCACCCTCGCCAGTCCCAGAACACTCACTCCCTCAACCGTCCAGGACACTCACTCCCTCAACCGTCCAAGGACACTCACTCCCTCACCAGTCCCAGGACACTCACTCCCTCGCCAGTCCAGGACACTCACTCCCTCGCCAGTCCCAGAACACTCACTCCCTCAACCGTCCAGGACACTCATTCCCTCGCCAGTCCCAGAACACTCACTCCCTCAACGTCCAAGGACACTCACTCCCTCGCCAGTCCCAGAACACTCACTCCCTCAACCGTCCAAGGACACTCACTCCCTCGCCAGTCCCAGAACACTCACTCCCTCGCCAGTCCAAGGACACTCACTCGCCAGTCCCAGAACACTCACTCCCTCAACCGTCCCAGAACACTCACTCCCTTGCCAGTCCCAGAACACTCACTCCCTCGCCAGTCCCAGGACACTCACTCCCTTGCCAGTCCCAGGACACTCACTCCCTCGCCAGTCCAAGGACACTCACTCCCTCGCCAGTCCCAGAACACTCACTCCCTCAACCGTCCAAGGACACTCACTCCCTCAACCGTCCAAGGACACTCACTCCCTCAACCGTCCAAGGACACTCACTCCCTCGCCAGTCCCAGGACACTCACTCCCTTGCCAGTCCCAGGACACTCACTCCCTCGCCAGTCCAAGGACACTCACTCCTCGCCAGTCCCAGAACACTCACTCCTCAACCGTCCAAGGACACTCACTCCCTCGCCAGTCCCAGGACACTCACTCCCTCACCCGTCCCAGGACACTCACTCCTTCGCCAGTCCCAGGACACTCACTCCCTCGCCATCCCAGGACACTCACTCCCTTGCCAGTCCAAGGACACTCATTCCCTCGCCAGTCCCAGAACACTCACTCCCTCAACGTCCAAGGACACTCACTCCCTCGCCAGTCCCAGGACACTCACTCCTTCGCCAGTCCCAGGACACTCACTCCCTCGCCATCCCAGGACACTCACTCCCTTGCCAGTCCAAGGACACTCATTCCCTCGCCAGTCCCAGAACACTCACTCCCTCGCCAGTCCCAGGACACTCACTCCTTCGCCAGTCCCAGGACACTCACTCTCTCACTCGTCCCAGGACACTCACTCCCTCACCCGTCCCAGGACACTCACTCTCTCAATCGTCCCAGGACACTCACTCTCTCACTCGTCCCAGGACACTCACTCCCTCACCCGTCCCAGGACACTCACTCTCTCACCCGTCCCAGGACACTCACTCTCTCACTGCCCCAGGACACTCACTCCTCGCCAGTCCCAGGACACTCACTCCCTCACCCGTCCCAGGACACTCACTCCTTCGCCAGTCCCAGGACACTCACTCTCTCACTCGTCCCAGGACACTCACTCCCTCACCCGTCCCAGGACACTCACTCTCTCAATCGTCCCAGGACACTCACTCTCTCACTCGTCCCAGGACACTCACTCCTCACCCGTCCCAGGACACTCACTCTCTCACTCGTCCCAGGACACTCACTCTCTCACTCGTCCCAGGACACTCACTCTCTCACTCGTCCCAGGACACTCACTCCCTCGCCATCCCAGGACACTCACTCCCTCGCCCGTCCCAGGACACTCACTCTCTCACCCGTCTTAGGACACTCACTCTCTCACCCGTCCCAGGATACTCACTCCTCACCCGTCCCAGGACAATCACTCCCTCACCCATCCCAGGACACTCACTCTCTCACCCGTCTTAGGATACTCACTTCCTCACCGTCCCAGGATACTCACTCCCTCGCCATCCCAGGACACTCACTCCCTCGCCCGTCCCAGGACACTCACTCTCTCACCCGTCTTAGGACACTCACTCTCTCACCCGTCCCAGGATACTCACTCCCTCACCCATCCCAGGACAATCACTCCCTCACCCATCCCAGGACACTCACTCTCTCACCATCCCAGGATACTCACTCCCTCACCATCCCAGGATACTCACTCCCTCACCCGTCCCAGGACACCTGTGTTACTATTCCCTAGATCCTCTAACAAATTCTCCAACGATCATCCTACTCTGTTTGTCCTCTGGCCAGCAATCTCCGACGAACCTGCAAATACAGATATCCTTCAATACTTAGCTAAGAACCCTCGAACTGACACTAGTTCTTCATACTAACCTGCTTGCTAACCTGGATCTTCTTCGCATCCTTCAATAAAAACCATTCCTGTTTATTCACTTATCTGTTGTCTCTGGATTGATCTGTGTGTCAGAGGATGCTGAATGTTTATTACTTTACTGTACTGTATTGTGGTGCATACCAAGTTCATATACAATTTTTGGTATTTAAACTTTTCTAGTGTTTTTCATCTACTGCAAGATTACTTTACAGTAGTAAAATGAAAATGATCTGTTCCCAAAAGTTCATTGCTGACTTATTATTATCTGTAATTTAATTTATGTTGTAAATTAATGTTATGTTGTCTATTTACTGTAATAAACATTGAGCTGCAAAATAATTCCTAAAATTCCTAAATCCTAATAAGGTTTTTTTGTTAAGTGTTATTGATCTCATGGGTGTTCGCTGGGCAGGAATGTCATCTGTGAATTGTGTGTAAGCATTTAAGAATACCTGTAATAATAAGTTTGAAAGACAAATGTATGCTGGCTTGTCTTATAGTCTTGTTTATGAAACATAAATAGTTTGGTCAGTTGGATGTTCTATATGTTTGCTAAAGTGTTGCTTATTGGTTGCTTGGATATTCTGGGTTGTTGCTAGGCTCTTGCTATGCAGTTGCTGGGGTGTTGCTAGACTATTGGTAGTGTGTTCTGGGTGATTACAGACATTCTACCTCTGGTGATAACAGAAAATCAAAGATTGTTTTCAAAACTGATCCAGTTTCAAGCTCCGAGGTTGTTTATCAGTGACATAATATGCTTCTGTTGAAGCCAATATTGTTACTTAAAAAAAAAGGTTTAAAGGGTTAGTTCACCCCAAAATGAAAAGTCTGTCATTAATTACTCACCCTCATGTCGTTCCACATTGGTAAAACAGTCAATGTGACATCAGTGGCTCAACTTCAGTTTTGCGACGCTACGAGAATCGTTTTTTTGTGCAAAAAAATAAATACAAATAATATAATTTACTCAACCATCCTTCTCCCAAGAGTTACGTATTCCACCATTTTGGAGAGTACTTAAGAACGTATTTGAAATAACCAGCTTTGTTTACGCTCAGGGGAAAGCGTGCATATGCTTTGTGATACTCTCTAAAATGGCCGAAGATGTAAATCGGGGGAGAAGAATGCAATTTCAAAACATCTGACACGGATTGGGTTTAGTACCTTATATGGAAATGGCACAAGTCATAATTAAAAAGATAAGATTTCATACTGTTTTGTGCTATTCACACTGTCATGACAAAAACAGATCTGAGTCACATCAGCAAAAAAGTCTGATTTGCGCCACATTTGCCTGTGGTGTGAACGCTACGCTACGCTATATGACTCAGATCTGTTTTTGTCTTTTGTCTTAGGCTACCTAAGAGTCAGTTCAGTTCATCGTTCTCTCTCCTAACGATCTGATGATCTGAATCAGGTGTATTAAATAAGGGAGAGACACAAACCGCAAGAGCGATTCACGAGCAGATGCGGCCCTTTCCAACCTCTCCCCTCCTTGCTGAACGTGTTCGAAAGTAAAAGTGAAATCGGAGCAAATAGTGCACATATGAAAGCCATTACATGCTTTTTCGAGCGTGCAGCAACTGATCATGCGAACAGAGATTGCATTACACCCCAAAAACGAGATTTTTTTTCAACAATTTGGCCTTTGTCACCCATATCTTTATTCCTGGCTATTTCTCACACTGACAACATGGGCTGTTCATATACCATATAATATTACCCATATGAGACCGTGTGAACATATTCACTTCACCTATGTGTGGTCATAATATTTTAGTTTTTTAAGATTGTATTATTTAGCGTTTATGCCTTTTTATGAGGATAGGAGTATTTAGACAGGAAGAGAATGCGAGAAAGAGAGGGAAGGTCCACAAGCCGGGTCTCAAACTTGGGACGCCTGAAGCACAACGGCGCTTATATGTCGTCATAATACCTCTTTTCTAAGAAAAGTACTGTATGTTTTTTGTTTGAGACATTGAGTTCTGAAAGCTTTTATATCTCTATACACCATAAAGGATTTTTTTTCACATGATTGTATTGATCTGGTATACATGAAAGTAGGTATATAGAGAAATTATTATAATTAAAACAAAAAGCTAAGTTTTTAGGTTAAAATGTATGTGAATGTACAATCAAGATGTGTATTTCTGAAACGCTATCTGTTTTTATCGCGTTTAAATTAGGTTCTAGCTTTCATGCAATTCTGCTGTGTTATTTTATAGTATAAATAGACATAAACATGCTTCATATATTCAATAATTAAATGAATCCTTAACTGACTTCTGCATTCAGCAACTGCATAACAATGCATGCAGTGTCAATGCAGGACACGTCAACTTCCCTTTTACGGGTTAAACTTAAACAAATGAATGAATCATAAAAAGATGACTGGGAGGATCATACCTGAACTTGGGCTCAACCCATTTGCTTATAAATACTCACGACACTCGTGGTCACACAAGAGCTGACCTGAAGTCATCTTCTCTCTGAATACGATTGTTGAACATTGTAAGTATTTTTATCATCAAATTTTTATCGAATATTTTGTGTCTTTATCTCTAAAAAGTGATTGAAACTTGATAAACAGTGAAGCATTTGTCTGCTAAAACAAGTAATTGCACATGTTTTGCTTTCAGACCTGCAGCAAGATGTTGGGTTTATTTTTCTGTCTTCTCTTTCTGACACCAGCGGCTACTGAAGGTACCACGTTTTTCATTTATAAATCACATGGACTGTTGTAAAAGATGCATATATATTTTTAAGGGGTTATTTTGGTTTTGTCTTGCAGTGGGTCTTGGTGGTAAAGTGCTTCGGTTTCCAACCAAGACTGATACCAGTTATGTTAAACTCACTCCTGAAAAACCACTGAATCTTTCGGTATTTACTCTCTGCATGCGTGTCAAGGCGGACCTCCAGGGTGAGAGGGAGATCATTCTGTTCGCCTACCGCACAGATAGCGTCGACGAGCTGAACGTGTGGAGAGAGAGAAAGGCGGGTTTGTCCTTGTATATTCAGTCTAGTAGCAATGCAGCATTTCTCCATCTCCTCTTCTCTCCACCTTCCAGACCCACCTGTGCATCACCTGGGACTCTGAAACTGGTCTCACTGCCTTCTGGGTGGATGGACATCGCAGTTCTTTCCAACAGTATAGAAAAAGGTCTCTCCATCCGTCAGGGTGGCACCGTCCCTGTCAGATTATGGCGGTTTATTCAAACCAGGAACCGTATGTGCCAGAGTATGTGCGAAGGAAACCTGTTGGACTGGAACATCATCAAATATGAGATTACTGGAAATGTGCAGGTGGCTCAAAATAACAGATTCTGATCAGTAACATCTCACAGCTGTGTTAGTCTCTGTAATCTGTTCATCTGTTTTAATGACTTACAAAGCTAACTTAAGGGCTAACAAATATATATTTTTTCTCATCATTACAACTTCTGTGTCTGTGCTCTGTATATAAATAATTAAATCCTCCTCAGCTAGTACCGAACACCCATAATAAGAGATTTCTCAGTTACCTAATTGGCCTAGCTACCTAACTTCACTTAGTTAATGGTTTTTACAAAAAAGTACCTTGATATTATGTATTTTCCCCAAACAACAACAACAAAATGCACATAAGAGGTTTGGTAAAAACAAAGCATTACATTTATTTAACCAAGCTCCAATAACAACTCATTTGAATATTGTGGGATTTGTGACATCACACTTGCAAATATATTTGCATATAACTGCCTCCAGAGCAGAGCTGTAGGAAAACTTTGATCTCGCTGCCATGTGGTCACACGATAGAAGAAGCTCTCAATAGTACTGAAAGAACAGCCACAGCGGCTAGATTTACAGCGTTTATTTGGTAAATAATTACACAAAATGTCTATTGATTAATACATTTACAGTAGCATTATTTTCTGGGGAGTTATAGAGAGAGAAACTATCAGTTTTTCCTGTGTTTAGGGCTGTTATAGAGAGAGACACATAATAGTGTTACATGTTTTGAGAGAAGGGGGATGGCTCTCATAACATCTGTTTTTCATGTTCAAGGTCACTAAAAATGATTTTTTGTATTGGTCTTATGAAGTATTCTAATTTGTTGAGATTGTGAATTGGTGGGTTTTTGTTAAATGTGAGCCAAAATCATCACAATTAAAAGAACCAAAGACTTAAATTCAATGCATGCAGACTGAAGTAGTTTAATGCACGAGTTTCACAATTTAAGTTGAATTACTGAAATAAATGAACTTTTCCACGACATTCTAATTTATTGAGATGCACCTGCATATTTATACCTCTCATCAAATTCCTTTATGGCAAAAGTATATGGAATGTTTACTAAAATAGTTTTATATCTCTATTTTGAATAATGTCTGTTTCTTCTGAATTGCCTTAAAGTTCGTTGCTATAAAAACAACCTCTGAGCATTTCAGTTTTCTGTGTATTTTATTCATATTATTTTGACACTGTAATCTCATCATATTATCAAAAACACAAAAATGTTCTTTGTAAGTTCTGGAAAATCAAGATATGATAAAATAATGTGAATGTATAAATATTTATGAAATTCTGTATCTCGTCACCATCTATGAAAGTGTTTCCTCATCTAAATGTTTGTTTAGCTTTTATAGTTGTGTGGTATGATTTTACTCTAACACAAGAACACGTTCCATATATGAGTCTATAAAAACGGCACGCACTGAATGTCACTGCAGGACACATCAACATCTCTTTTACAGGTTAAACAGAAAAGATGATGGAGAGGCTCAAACCGGTATTTGAGGTCAATCCACTTTGCAAATAAAAAGGATCCTCTACTGTAGGTCCAGGACCACACACAGCTGAGTCCTGTCTCAGATAAGAACTGATGAATACGGTAAATATTCTTATCCTGAACCTTTAGTTTGTGTTTTAACAAGTAATGTATTACTGGCTGAGAGCGGATCTACTAAACTAGGAGAAATGGATCTTTCCATTGTTACCAGCCAGATGATAAAATGTCTTTATTCCATTATTTTATGCTTTCTAGCAAACATATTTCAACATTTTGTTTCTCACCATATTTACCAAAGGAAAATGTGTTTGATTGGAAAACCATAAAATACGTAATCTCAACCTATTGTCACTCCCAAGGCATCAAAAACTGAAGCATAATAGTCATACATAACTAGAAACTAAAATGTCAGATTTTTGCCTTTAACTTACATAATCACTGAAGACCTAGGCTGTACATATTTCTTTTCAATAATTGGTTTGCTTTTTTGTTGTTTGACAGCTTGAAATAAAAGTATGCACCACGTGTAAAGACAATTTTGTAAAATAAATGGGCTTTCTTGTACTTTCATTCTGCTGTTGCACAATGGAACATATATAACAACATTCACTGAACTTCAAACTCGTCGATTCCATATTGTTTGCTCTTGAAGTGAACCTTTGCCTGTATAATGATTAGACTCACTGTTTGGACTTGAGCATCCAAGTAAATATGAGACCGGTGCTCAAAAGACCTTCAATTCAGTAACCTGAATATGGTCCATACCTCTTGATAGCTGGGATCTTTGTTTACCATGAATAGAAAGTTCATAATAACAGCATTTATTCGAAATAGAAATCTTTTGTAACATAATTGTCATTCGAAATGTAAATGTCTTTACGGGCACATTTGATCAGTTTAATTCATCCTTGCTGAAATAAAGTGTTAATATCTTAAAATGTACTGACCCCAAACGTTTGAGCATTAATGTGTTTAGACTCCAAACAGCCAAACACAAAATCTACATTTAGAGCCATAAAGACTGCTGTATTGTGTTAAATAAGACTGTTTTCATTAATAGTGCAGTACAGTTATTTTTCATAAAACATGCATAACACATGATTGTATTGTTCTGATGATTATTATGAGTCATTATATATGCATATGTATATGTATTATATGTAAATGCTATCATTATCATATCAGAAACACCAAAGCAAAGATTTTAGGTTAATATGTATGTGAATGTACAGTGAAAGTGTGTATTAATGAAACAGTCTATTTGTCAATTTTTCATCATTTAAATGACCTTATCACTTTTATGCAATTTTGTGGTGACATTTTATAGAATACATATACATGCTTAGTCTCTCATTAAATGAATCTATAAAACTGCAGGCAGGACACGTCATCTTCCTTTTATTGGTAAAAAAACATAGACTCTTAAATAAATCTGGGCTCAACCCACTCAACCCACTGCTAATAAATACCTGAGACACTCCTGGTCATGACCATCTGTCTACGGGACAAACAGCTGAAGTGATCTTCTCTCTGATAACTTGTGTTGAACAATTGTAAGTATTCTTGAGGATTTTGTGTCTTTGTCTCTAAAAAGTGATTTTACAGAAATAAAATGTTGTTAAAACAATTACGTTTTGTCTGCTAAAAGGACTAAATGATATTCCTTTTTCCTTCAGACCTGCAGTAAGATGTTACCAATGGTTTTATTTCTCTCTCTCTTCTCTCTGACACCAGCGGCTACTGAAGGTAACATGTTTTAGGGTAACAGATCAAATGAAGATTACTGCAAGCAGGATTTGTCTGTAGTAAACTGTTGTGTTTTTGCCTTGCAGTGGGTCTTGGTGGTAAAGTGCTTCTGTTTCCAACCGAGACTGACACCAGTTTTGTTAAACTCATTCCTGAAAAGCCACTGAGTCTTTCAGCATTTACTCTCTGCATGCGTGTCGCGACGGAGCTCCAGGGTGAGAGAGAGATCATTCTGTTCGCCTACCGCACACAGGGCTATGATGAGCTCAATGTGTGGAGAGAGAAAGACGGCCGTTTGTCCTTCTACCTTAGTGGTGAAGGAGCACTTTTCTACCTGCCTCCTCTCTCCACCTTTCATACTCACCTGTGTGTCACCTGGAGCTCTGAGACTGGTCTTTCTGCCTTTTGGGTGGATGGACGTCGCAGTTCATACCAGCTATATAAGAGAGATCACGCAGTTCGTCCTGGCGGCACCGTCCTGCTCGGCCAAGACCCTGATAACTACCTGGATGGATTTGATGCGAAGCAGAGCTTTGTAGGAGAAATTACAGATGTGAAAATGTGGAGTTATGTTCTCTCTGGCAGTCAGATTAAGGCAGTTTATTCAAACCAGAAATCATATGTGCCAAAGGGAGACGTGTTCGACTGGGACACCATCAAGTATGAGATTACTGGAAATGTGTTAGTTGTGAAAGATAACTGATTCTTGATCAATTGTAACATTACACATTTGTGTTAACCTCTATAATGACTTTTCATCTGATTTACAAAGACGCAAGGGCTAACAAATAAATTTTCTCTGCATTACATCTGCAGTGTCTGTGCATCATTTTCTATATTAATTAATTTCAGTCTGTTTTCTCACAAAAAGTAAAATTATATATTTTTTCCCCCAAAGAATAAATAACAAAAAAGAGGTGTGAAGTGAAAATCCCACTCATTTTCTCTAAAGAGTAATAGATTTTTAAGTTTATCCTGTAAAGACAGATCTACTTTTTTTTAAAGTTAACTATATATATATATAGTGTAAAGCGCTGCTTTGTAACCAATCACACGATTCTGTTGAGCTTGTGAATGCAAAGACCAATCAGAGACGTTCAGATGAGTCATCGCCGAAACACTGTGTTTTGTTCATTTGCTCGCTGACTATTTTAACTTGTGAATTCTCTCATCAGAAGCAACAAAGTGCAGATGTGCTTACGAATGTAAGTTAAGATAATTAATTTCACATTGTTAACAGCTTCAGTGATTTTAATGGGAGTTTTGGAGAGTGCCTGAACTCTGGCTGGACTGAATGCAAATGTTCTTTGCTCTCTTTAAAATGGAAGTGTAATAAGTAACTTAATATAATTGTTATTAAATTCTCATTAAATACAAAGTCAGTCATATTAAAAGTATTGTATGGTTTGACACCCATATCTGGTAGACTACTTAAGTAAAAGGTTGGATTTTTATAGTTAATAGATTGCACTATTAGTCTACTTTGCCAATCACCATTTATTGATCAAATATCATAATCTATAAAGGTGCAAAATGCATTTACTTATACATATTTGAGAATCAAGATATTTCCTGATATAGTTAGCACATTTGGAAATATTTTGAATAAAAGGTAAAAAAAATAAAAATAAAACACAAGCATGTATCATACAGTGCAGAAGTGAACAGCAACACTGATGGGGTGCTACCATCCAGACCCTGCTGTTTCTTTTCTGTCTGGCCAGTGGTACATCATTCAGAGTGGTCTCCAGAGTGTTTGACATGCCTCGTTCCAGTGTCCACTGCATGCTGAGGAGTAGTTCATCTCCCGAAGACCCCAGAACACATGGAGGCAGGGCTGGGCTTAAAATTGATTTTGTTTTTCTGATGTTAAACCTAAGTTATGTTTCAGTACCTAAGTACTTTCAGTAATGTATAGAACATTTAGTTTCCATGTGTAAAATAATTTATTTACAGGACAAAAAAATTAACGTATAGATGAATGTTTTGTGAAAAAATTATAAGGTTCATTTAATTGTTTTAAATAATTTACATAATTAATTATCTTTTATTTACACATGTGAATATGCAAAACAAACATACATATTTTTTTTATGCATTTATCAGATGCTTTTATCCAAAGCGACTTACAGTGCATTCAGGTTATATATTTTTTTTGTCAGTACATGTGTTCCCTGGGAATCGAACCCACAACCTTTGCGCTGCTAACGCAATGCTCTACCACTGAGCCACAGGAACACTGTATACAACATGTACAGAACGTACTTTTACAAATAAATGACACTGCAAAAAATATTAATGTATACAAATTATTTATTTTTAACTTACATCACAAAAGTAAACTACAGAAATTAGTTTTTTTCATTGACAATGTGAGATAAAAAAACTCTCACCCATCCCAGGACACTCCCTCAACCGTCCACGGACACTCACTCCCTCACCGTAACCAGGACACTCACTCCCTCGCCAATCCCTGGACACTCACTCCCTCGCCAGTCCCAGAACACTCACTCCCTCAACCGTCCAAGGACACTCACTCCCTCAACCGTCCCAGGACACTCACTCCCTCGCCAGTCCCAGGACACTCACTCCCTCGCCAGTCCCAGAACACTCACTCCCTCAACCGTCCAAGGACACTCACTCCCTCGCCCGTCCAAGGACACTCACTCCCTCGCCCGTCCCAGGACACTCACTCCCTCGCCAGTCCCAGGACACTCACTCCCTCGCCAGTCCCAGGACACTCACTCCCTCGCCAGTCCCTGGACACTCACTCCCTCGCCAGTCCCAGAACACTCACTCCCTCAACCGTCCAAGGACACTCACTCCCTTGCCAGTCCCAGAACACTCACTCCCTCAACCGTCCAAGGACACTCACTCCCTCGCCATCCCAGGACACTCACTCCCTCGCCAGTCCATGGACACTCACTCCCTCGCCAGTCCCAGAACACTCACTCCCTCAACCGTCCAAGGACACTCACTCCCTCGCCCGTCCCAGGACACTCACTCCCTCGCCAGTCCCTGGACACTCACTCCCTCGCCAGTCCCAGGACACTCACTCCCTCGCCCGTTCCAGGACACTCACTCCCTAAACCGTCCAAGGACACTCACTCCCTCGCCAGTCCCAGGACACTCACTCCCTCACCCGTCCCAGGACACTCACTCCTTCGCCAGTCCCAGGACACTCACTCCCTCGCCAGTCCCAGAACACTCACTCCCTCGCCAGTCCCAGGACACTCACTCCCTCGCCAGTCCCAGGACACTCACTCCCTCAACCGTCCCAGAACACTCACTCCCTCAACCGTCCAAGGACACTCACTCCCTCACTCGTCCCAGGACACTCACTCTCTCACTCGTCCCAGGTCACTCACTCCCTCACCCGTCCCAGGACACTCACTCTCTCACCCGTCTTAGGACACTCACTCTCTCACCCGTCCCAGGATACTCACTCCCTCACCCGTCCCAGGACACCTGTGTTACTATTCCCTAGATCCTCTAACAAATTCTCCAATGATCATCCTACTCTGTTTGTCTGGCCAGCAATCTCCGACGAACCTGCAAATCTTCAGGTTTTCTGCATTCAAATGCAAAAACGAACCTTCTCGTTTGGCTTTCAACGGAGGCAGTCGCTTATTTTCACTCTCCCGTCCTCCCCTTTTTTCCTCCCTGCTTGCTTCTTCTGTCTCGTCTCATATCTATTGAGAGACTCTCTCTGCACGGCTCTCCAAACTGGAAAATTATGGATTTGATCAACTGGTCTCTCAGCGCAATTGATACCATCTTCTCAACGAGAGGGTTCTGGGGAACCTGTTTGTCCCGACGGGACGTTCGCGGCCGGATATACGAGGGATGCATGGGAGAGGTGGCAAATCGTATGTCTGGCGGCTCTTTCCGTGGAGGACGCTGAGGATATCTACCTTTTCGGCACCATGATAACAGGTATTCTGCTGATTGGATTAGGCTTTGCCCTGGGTTATCGGAAAATTCGGAAGACGGGAACAGCTGTCCAAAGCCTCACAAGGCTGCCCGTTTTGATTGAAGCCATGGGAAGTGCGGTCAGCAATGAGACTGAGACTATAAACCGGATTATGGATGCCATCATGTTGAAACTTACGGCTTTGCAAGTGAAAATTGATGATTTCAGAGACCAGAATGGACAGAGAGAATAAAGCTGTGAAGATACGCAGCGGTTCGCCCCAAAAGACACAACAAAATTTAATCTTATCTTTTCTGGCTCCCCGTCGCTGGCTTGGCCAAGGTCATGCTGGATAAACTACCCTGAGAGAGCGATGCAGAGTAGACTCTCTTGCTCCCTTCCCCATTACAGACATTACTCCCCTCCCCGATCATCTGCCTCCGAACGCTTTTTACCGCCACCTGTCGAACAGGTCTGCGACTGGCGCCGTAATAAATGGCACCGGACCGGACGGCTGCTTGCCAGAGCTGGATATGTTTCCCCTGTTGCAAGTCATGTTTTTATGGTATATGTGCTTTTGTGCTGAGGTGTTTTTTTTCTGTTCTCACACTGTACTCCCCAATGGAGCATGGTCTGGGGGTAAAAACAAATGTTCCTCCTCTCTTTCCTCATGTAAATGCTGTATTTTTCTTACATACCCTGTCTTCCTGTTCTGTCTACCCCGTTGTCATATGTATGTTGTGTATGTATGGACAGGTGGATGGCTAATTTTGCTGGTACTTGTTACTAGTGACAATAAAGGGCTACTACTAAATACAGATATCCTTCAATACTTAGCTAAGAACCCTCGAACTGACACTAGTTCTTCATACTAACCTGCTTGCTAACCTGACGATCTTCTTCCCCGGCATCCTTCAATAAACCATTCCTGTTTATTCACTTATCTGTTGTCTCTGGATTGATCTGTGTGTCAGAGGATGCTGAATGTTTATTTTTTTATTTTATTTTTTACTGTACTGTATTGTGGTGCATACCAAGTTCATATACAATTTTTTGGTATTTAAACTTTTCTAGTGTTTTTCATCTACTGCAAGATTACTTTACAGTAGTAAAATAAAAAAGATCTGTTCCCAAAAGTTCATTGCTGACTTATTATTATCTGTAATTTAATTTATGTTGTTAATTAATGTTATGTTGTCTATTTACTGTAATAGACATTGAGCTGCAGAAATAATTCCTGAATCCTAATAAGGTTTTTTTTGTTAAGTGTTATTGATCTCATGGGTGTTCGCTGGGCAGGAATGTCATCTGTGAGTTGTGTGTAAGCATTTAAGAATACCTGTAATAATAAGTTTGAAAGACAAATGTATGCTGGCTTGTCTTATAGTCTTGTTTATGAAACATAAATAGTTTGGTCAGTTGGATGTTCTATATGTTTGCTAAAGTGTTGCTTGTTGGTTGCTTGGATATTCTGGGTTGTTGCTAGGCTCTTGCTATGCAGTTGCTGGGGTGTTGCTAGACTATTGGTAGTGTGTTCTGGGTGATTACAGACATTCTACCTCTGGTAATAACAGAAAATCAAAGATTGTTTTCAAAACTGATCCAGTTTCAAGCTCCGAGGTTGTTTATCAGTGACATAATATGCTTCTGTTGAAGCCAATATTGTTACTTTAAAAAAAAGGTTTAAAGGGTTAGTTCACCCCAAAATGAAAAGTCTGTCATTAATTACTCACCCTCATGTCGTTCCACATTGGTAAAACAGTCAATGTGACATCAGTGGCTCAACTTCAGTTTTGCGACGCTACGAGAATCCTTTTTTTGTGCAAAAAAATAAATACAAATAATATAATTTACTCAACCATCCTTCTCCCAAGAGTTACGTATTCCACCATTTTGGAGAGTACTTAAGAACGTATTTGAAATAACCAGCTTTGTTTACGCTCAGGGGAAAGCGTGCATATGCTTTGTGATACTCTCTAAAATGGCGAAGATGTAAATCGGGAGAAGAATATTTCAAAACATCTGACACGGATTGGGTTTAGTACCTTATATGGAAATGGCACAAGTCATAATTAAAAGATAAGATTTCATACTGTTTTGTGCTATTCACACTGTCATGACAAAACAGATCTGAGTCACATCAGCAAAAAGTCTGATTTGCCACATTTGCCTGTGGTGTGAACGCTACGCTACGCTATATGACTCAGATCTGTTTTTGTCTTTTGTCTTAGGCTACCTAAGAGTCAGTTCAGTTCATCGTTCTCTCTCCTAACGATCTGATGATCTGAATCAGGTGTGTTAAATAAGGGAGAGACACAAACCGCAAGAGCGATTCACGAGCAGATGCGGCCCTTTCCAACCTCTCCCCTCCTTGCTGAACGTGTTCGAAAGTAAAAGTGAAATCGGAGCAAATAGTGCACATATGAAAGCCATTACATGCTTTTGCGAGCGTGCAGCAACTGATCATGCGAACAGAGATTGCATTACACCCCCAAAAAACGAGATTTTTTTTTCAACAATTTGGCCTTTGTCACCCATATCTTTATTCCTGGCTATTTCTCACACTGACAACATGGGCTGTTCATATACCATATAATATTACCCATATGAGACCGTGTGAACATATTCACTTCACCTATGTGTGGTCATAATATTTTAGTTTTTTTAAGATTGTATTATTTAGCGTTTATGCCTTTTTATGAGGATAGGAGAGTATTTAGACAGGAAGAGAATGCGAGAAAGAGAGGGGAAGGTCCACAAGCCGGGTCTCGAACTTGGGACGCCTGAAGCACAACGGCGCTATATGTCGTCGCAATACCTCTTTTCTAAGAAAAAGTACTGTATGTTTTTTTTGTTTGAGACATTGAGTTCTGAAAGCTTTTATATCTCTATACACCATAAAGGATTTTTTTTACACATGATTGTATTGATCTGGTATACATGAAAGTAGGTATATAGAGAAATATTATAATTAAAACAAAAAAGCTAAGTTTTTAGGTTAAAATGTATGTGAATGTACAATCAAGATGTGTATTTCTGAAACGCTATCTGTTTTTATCGTTTAAATTAGGTTCTAGCTTTCATGCAATTCTGCTGTGTTATTTTATAGTATAAATAGACATAAACATGCTTCATATATTCAATAATTAAATGAATCCTTAACTGACTTCTGCATTCAGCAACTGCATAACAATGCATGCAGTGTCACTGCAGGACACGTCAAATTCCCTTTTACGGGTTAAACTTAAACAAATGAATGAATCATAAAAAGATGACTGGGAGGATCATACCTGAATTTGGGCTCAACCCATTTGCTTATAAATACTCACGACACTTGTGGTCACACGAGAGCTGACCTGAAGTCATCTTCTCTCTGAATACAATTGTTGAACATTGTAAGTATTTTTTTAAATGAATCTTTTGTCTTTATCTCTAAAAAGTGATTGAAACTTGATAAACAGTGAAGCTTTTGTCTGCTAAAACAATTAATGGACTTGTTTCAATTTTTTTTGCTTTCAGACCTGCAGCAAGATGTTGGGTTTATTTTTCTGTCTTCTCTTTCTGACACCAGCGGCTACTGAAGGTACTTCATTTTTCATTTATAAATCACATGGACTGTTGTGAGCGCGATTCCTCTTTTCTGTTGTAAAAGATGCATATATATTTTTAAGGGGTTATTTTGGTTTTGTCTTGCAGTGGGTCTTGGTGGTAAAGTGCTTCTGTTTCCAACCAAGACTGATACCAGTTATGTTAAACTCACTCCTGAAAAACCACTGAATATTTCAGCATTTACTCTCTGCATGCGTGTCACGATGGACCTCCAGGGTGAGAGGGAGATCATTCTGTTCGCCTACCGCACAGATAGCGTCGACGAGCTGAACGTGTGGAGAGAGAAAGACGGCCGTTTGTCCTTGTATATTCAGTCTAGTAGCAATGCAGCATTTCTCCATCTCCCTCTTCTCTCCACCTTCCAGACCCACCTGTGCATCACCTGGGACTCTGAAACTGGTCTCACTGCCTTCTGGGTGGATGGACATCGCAGTTCTTTCCAGCTGTATAGAAAAGATCTCTCCATCCGTCCTGGTGGCACCGTCCTGCTCGGTCAGGATCCTGATGCATATGTGAGCGCCTTTGACGCAGAGCAGAGCTTTGTAGGAGAAATTACTGATGTGCACTTGTGGGACTATGTTCTCTCTGGCTGTCAGATTATGGCGGTTTATTCAAACCAGGAACCGTATGTGCCGTATGTGCCGAAGGGAAACGTGTTGGACTGGAACATCATCAAATATGAGATTACTGGAAATGTGCAGATGGCTCAAAATAACAGATTCTGATCAGTAACATCTCACAGCTGTGTCAGTCTCTGTAATCTATTCATCTGCTTTAATGACTTACAAAGTCATTACAACTTCTGTGCTCTGTATATAAATAAATAAATCCTCCTCAGCTAGTACAGAACACCCATCATAAGAGATTTCTCAGTTACCTACCTAACTTCACTTAATGTTTTTTACAAAAAAGTACCTTGATATTATGTATTCTCCCCAAAAAACAACAACAACAAAATGCACATAAGAGGTTTGGTTAAAAACAAAGCATAACATTTATTTAACCAAGCTCCAATAACAACTCATTTGAATATTGTGGGATTTGTGACATCACACTTGCAAATATATTTGCATATAACTGCCTCCAGAGCAGAGCTGTAGGAAAACGTTGATCTCGCTGCCATGTGGTCACACGATAGAAGAAGCTCTCAATAGTACTTAAAAAACAGCCACAGCGGCTAGATTTACAGCGTTTATTTGGTAAATAATAACACAAAATGTCTATTGATTACTACATTTACAGTAGCATTATTTTCTGGGGAGTTATAGAGAGAGAAACTATCAGTTTTTCCTGTGTTTAGGGCTGTTATAGAGAGAAACATAATAGTGTTACATGTTTTGAGAGAAGGGGGGTGGCTCCCATAACATCTGTTTTTCATGTTCACGGTTACATTACATATTTGCTGTTTAATTTCTATTTGTTTGATATTACATTTATTTTTATATTGAGTAAGAAAATATAGGGTAAAACCTCTTTCTATGCAAAGTATAATTTATGTGACAGTTCTTAAGACATCAAGATTAATAATGATAGTCTTAATATAATATCTTGTAATGTGTGATGCGCCACGATTTTCAAATATTGTAGTGTTTGAGTTTTGAGAGAAGATAATCTATAAAAATTTCTCCTTGTACAAAATCGATTATACAAATTGTGAATAACATGTAATCATGGAATCCATAAAGCAACTGTAATCTGATTATACACATTTAAAATCTAACATACTCTAAATATTAGTACTTAATTTTTGGAATCTGATTATGTAATCCAGATTACTTGTAACCAGTCACTACCCAGCACTGCCCATGATGTTAGCCAATCACAACAGTGCCTTTACTCACAAGACTAATGAAATGTTCTTTATAAACAGATATTTTTTAGGGCAGAGGGTCACATTGAAGGTTAAAAATAATCGTAAGTGTGAAAATGAAAAACTACACCATGATCAGACAGATCAGCCTGAAGGATCAGTCATTTTATTTGAGTTCAAACAGTGATGTTTTTATTTATGTATGCATGGGTTGCTATCGTATTGACATTTGTATCAGCATGACCGCAAGAGAGTAGAAGTCAGAGCATGGAAAAATGCTAATTCATTCATTCATGATATCTTGCCATGATACTTAGCATATTATGTGTCCAAATCATTACTGTTGTATTATAGAATAATAGTGTGAGGAATGCTTTTATTTTGAAGGGGGGGAAAAAAGGACACTGGGCGCTTGCTGCTGTACCTGGTTGGAGAGAATAAAGACAAGCTCCGAATACGTCGTTGTACGAACCTCTTTTATGAATAACTTGACATGGTGACAGAAGTGGATAACTTGTAAGCGGAGAAGGAAAAAGGAAAAACAAAGCGACAAGCGTATCGTTTGGCGGAGGGATAGGAGACGAGCCGGCAGATATGGCGCAACCCACACCAACTGCTACGTTCACAATACAACCTCCAGAGCCATTTGATTTTTCCAAGCCTCAAGAATGGGAGCGTTGGATTAGGAGATTTGACCGCTTTCGGCTTGCAAGCAATTTAAACGCAACGTCGGAAGAAAACCAGGTAAACACGTTAGTGTATTGTATGGGCGATGAAGCCGAAGATGTGCTTAAGGGGCTAACGCTAACTGCAGATGAGAAAAAGAAGTACACGGATGTTAAGGCGGGCTTTGATGCATTTTTGTGCCTAAAAGAATGTCATATATGAAAGAGCCAAGTTCAATCAGCGTGTGCAACTGCCGGGAGAAACGGTGGATTCCTTTATCACTGCTCTATACGGATTAGCTGAACATTGCAATTATGGACAATTACAGAATGAGCTGGTACGCGACAGGTTAGTGGTCGGCCTGAGAAACGTCTCATTGTCAGAAAAGCTACAGCTAGACAGGGACCTAACCCTTGAAACTGCTATAACAAAGACAAGGCAGTCTGAAGAAGTTAGACGACAGCAGTGTGACTTAAGAGGAGAAAATGGCGGTGCTAGCAAGTGCTCCAATGTTGATGCTGTGCATGCTAAAAGTTACAGAAAACTCAAATTTCCCTCAAAGCCTCAGCCACAAGCACAAACACCAGGCAAATATAAACCCAATGCACGGCCACAGCAAGGTTCAAAGGCCTGTTATAGATGTGGGAAAATGCCCTCACATGGAAAATCAGAATGCCCTGCTACAGATGCTGTGTGTCACAACTGTGGCAAAATGGGACATTATGGCAAAGTGTGCAGAAACAGTGCAAAATCTCTGAATGCTGTCACTACAGAAGAAGAAGGGAGTTTATTCCTGGGAGCCGTGGATGCTGGAAAAGACCTGTGGACAGTGCAGCTACAGGTGAGACAAAAAAAAGACAACTTGGGTCTTGTTCGGAGGCCATATTCAATTAAATTAAAGCCAGAGGCTGTGCCCTTCTCTCTCCACGCACCACGCAGAATCCCTCTGCCGCTTCTGGGAAAAGTGAAGGAGGAGATAGACCGTATGGAGAAGATGGGCGTAATCACCAAGATTGAGGAGCCAACTGATTGGTGCGCCGGGATGGTGGGGGTGCCGAAAAAAGCAGGTACTGTTCGCATTTGTGTGGATTTCGCAAGGATGAATGAATCAGTATGCAGAGAAAAGTTTATCCTGCCTTCTGTCGCGCACACTCTGGGCATGCTAGCTGGCGCAACAGTATTCAGCAAATTAGATGCCAATATGGGTTTTTGGCAAGTACCATTGACAAAAGAGTCTGCCAAATACACCACCTTCATCACGCCTTTTGGGCGCTACTATATTAACCGGCTACCCTTTGGCATAGCTTCAGCCCCCGAGCACTTTCAAAGGATGATGACGACAGAAGTGACCGGTGGCCTGGAGGGGGTACTGTGTCACATGGATGACATCCTGGTCTGGGGACAGACGCAGGACGAGCATGATATGCGGCTACATGCGGTGCTAGAGAAGGCACAAAGGCCGGCATTACGCTCAACATGGACAAATGTGAGCTCACCGCCATACAGTCAGATTCCTGGGTCATGTGATTTCAGCAGATGGAGTGAAGCCAGATCCGGAGAAGACGAGAGCTGTGCAAGAGATGGACGCACCCAAAAATGTCAGTGAACTCAGGAGTTTTTTGTGCATGGTCAATCAGCTGGGCCGCTTCTTGCCTAACCTGGCTGAAAAAGACAAAGTGCTAAGAGACCTGCTGTCCAAGAAGAACCACTGGTACTGGGGAACAGAGCAGCAGGCTGCCTTTGATCAGTTAAAAACAGAGCTGTCATCCACACCAGTGCTCGCACTATACAACCCAAACAGTGCACTAAAAATCTCTGCTGATGCCTCTTCCTTTGGCCTGGGGACAGTCCTGCTGCAGAAGAGCGATGCCAGGTGGTCACCTGTGGCATATGCGTCCAGGTCAATGACGCCAACAGAGCAGCGCTATGCTCAAGTAGAGAAGGATTTCTAGCTGCATTAGCTGCAGCGTGGGCTTGTGAAAGGTTCAGCAGTTTCATCCTGGGAAGACCATTCGAGCTGGAAACTGACCATAAGCCATTGGTGAGTCTGCTGGGCGGGAAGGCTCTGGATGACCTCCCACCAAGAATCCAAAGATTTAGGATGCGACTCATGAGGTACAACTATACAGTCAATCATGTCCCTGGCAAAAGCCTGTGGACAGCTGACACCTTATCTCGTGCTCCCCTAAGAACCGCAAGAGCACACACAGATACAAGCCTACTAGAGGACACTAACATCTATGTAGACTCTGTCATCAGCAACATTCCTGTCAGTGGAGATTATCTGAGCAGCTTACGCGAGCACCTGAAGGTAGACAGCACATTTTTGCACTGATGGAGTACTGCACAGGCGGCTGGCCTGACAAAAGTCAACTGCAGGGAGAGCTGAAACATTACTGGCCTGATAGAGCAGTGCTGACTGTGCATGATGGACTGCTGCTGCGGGGCACGAGGCTCGTCATCCCATTCGTCTTACAAGGCGATGTGCTGCAGAGACTACATGAGGGTCACCTGGGGGTGACAAAGTGCAGGGGCCGGGCCAAACAGAGGGTGTGGTGGCCAGGGCTCAGCAGCCAGCTGAATGACATGATACTGAAATGCAGAACCTGCATTCAAGAGAGAAAGAACGTCACAGAGCCGCTGATGCCACCTGTTCACGCTGAAAGGCAAGACCTATATACTAGTAGTAGATTATTTCTCACGGTATGTGGAAATTGCACTGCTGTCACCCACAAGGCCCACAGATGTGGTGGTGCACCTGAAATCCATGTTTTCTCGTCATGGAATTTGTGAAGTTCTTAAAAGTGACAATGGGCCCCAGTTCTCTGGTAGCCACTTTAAAGCCTTTGCAGCAGAGTATGGCTTTGTACACATCACGAGCAGCCCCAAGTTTCCCCAGAGCAATGGGGAAGCGGAACGCGCTGTACAGACTGTGAAAAACCTGCTAACAAAGGCATCAGACCCATATCTTGCATTGCTGGCCTACAGAGCAACCCCTCTACAGAACGGCTATAGCCCAGCCGAGCTGTTGATGGGGCGCTGCCTCCGCACTACAGTTCCTGCCCTTCCAACCCTGCTGAATCCAGTTTTGCCTGACTACTACGCGCTGGAGGCCAAAGAAAGGGTGAAGAGGGGGAACGATGCAAAATCCTTCAACAAGAGACACGGCGCGAGAAACCTGGAGCCACTCGTACCTGGGGAGGATGTGTGGATCACCGATGCACGAGTCCAGGGCACAGTGCTATCTACACACAACACCCCTCGCTCGTATATCGTCCAGGTGCCCCTTGGTGCCACTGCAGACCAACAGTGGGGTAGTCGACGCTGATGAGCCACCGATGGGAGAAGATGCACCAGTGACAACATCACCAGAGCCAGATCCACCGGTGACAACATCACTCAGCAGAGAGGGCTCCACCACAGAGACTGTGCGGACCAGGTGTGGGAGAGAGGTTAGAAAGCCGCAGAGACTTGATAGGTGATTTATTGATTTGTTTCCGAATAAAAAAAAGAAAATAAGAGTTTAATGTGATTGTGAAATTGTTCTGCTTTACCGTTTTCATTTACCCTAAACCTGTGAGTTTAAGTTTTGAAGAACACAGCCTGCTAAAGTAATAGTCCACAGTATGGTAATGTGTAAGTTATTTATTTCTGTTTTGCCTGCTTGAAACAGGGACAGATCAGGGACAGGTCTTCCAGCAAAAGGGCAGAATAAACCCCTTAAGACCTGCAGAGACAAAGGTAGTCCACCCTTTGTTCTCAAAGAAAGGGAGATGTGGTAATATAGAATAATAGTGTGAGGAATGCTTTTATTTTGAAGGGGGGGAAAAAAGGACACTGGGCGCTTGCTGCTGTACCTGGTTGGAGAGAATAAAGACAAGCTCCGAATACGTCGTTGTACGAACCTCTTTTATGAATAACTTGACAATTACTGTATGTACACATTCACATGTCTGAAACAACTCACTTTTTATCTCCTTTAGCCAATAAATACAAACGTTTGAGCTCAAATATGTGAATTCAAAAACAATAAATGACACTACTTTTTGTTTATATTACAGTCATGGTGTGACCGTGTGAATGATGAATATCATTTTTTGTTTACACCAGCTTTGTTAAACTCACTCCTAAAAACCACTGCATTCACACTCGGTATGCGTGTCACAACGGACAGTGTTGGGGAGTAACTAGTTACATGTAACAGAATTTCGTAATTTAATTACAAAATAAAAGTAATTGTAATTATTTACAGTTACTGAGAAAAAATGTGTAATTAAATTACTTATGAAAATGTTAAGGATTACAAAGGGGGTTACATCAGATTTTTTTCACATGCACTCCCACATACAGATTTAATTGATTTATTTCATAAATTGCAGTGACTGCTCTAAAATATGAAACACCAATGTTTCAGAAGTTTATAACATGCTTATCCGATAACTCTTATATTTCATATATGGGTTTATGTATATGCTTTATTCATTTAAGATTTACAGTTTTTTTCTAAGGCATTGTTAGATTCCAGTGTTTCCTGACATAGCTATGCAAAGATTTGATTTTTAAAAACAGTATCATAGCTATTAAACTATTTCTTGTTATGATTTTAAATCTGTATTTAACCTCAGAATGATCTTAAAGTAAGTCTGATTTTGTGATGGCTGTGCTTCAAAGGGAACATCGGATGCCCATTTTCCACAAGTTGGCATGATTCTTTAGGGTCTTCTCGAAATGGTCTCAGTGGTCATGAAAAACGACACCCTTTTTACCTAGTCAAAAACATCTCTGTTCACAGTGACTCATTTCAGGGCATATCTCCTTACATGCTAATGAGCTCTGCTGACCCCGCCTCTCTCTTCTGAGGAAGAGCAAAGGCGATTCGCAAATAATTACAACAAATATAAATAGTGAGACTTCCTTCTGGATCATGAACAATGACAGCCCTACATTATAATTAACTTTATATCATTCATTTTATTTATAAAAAAATACTATTATTTATGATGCTATATGGGATTGTAGTTAATTTCTTCATTAAAGGCTATGAAAAAAACAACCTCTGACTATTAATATAGTGGGGTCATTAATATAACTTGGGCTCATAGCCCAAGTTGCTTGACGTCCAGTGTTGCTTTTTGCCTTTAACTTGCATAATCACTTAAGACCTAGGCTGTACATATTTCTTTTCAATAATTGGTTTGCTTTTTTGTTGTTTGACAGCTTGAAATAAAAGTATGCACCACGTGTAAAGACAATTTTGTAAAATAAATGGGCTTTCTTGTACTTCCATTCTGCTGTTGCACAATGGAACATATATAACAACATTCACTGAACTTCAAACTCGTCGATTCCATATTGTTTGCTCTTGAAGTGAACCTTTGCCTGTATAATGATTAGACTCACCAAGTGCCTTAATTTCCCCAGAACTATTCCAATGTCCACATCTCTTGAAAAATAATTCATTTTGAATCCACCTTTTATTTTATTTTTAAATGATATTTTTTCATGGTAAACAAAGATCCCATGTATCAAGAGGTATGGACCATATTCAGGTTACTGAATTGAAGGTCTTTTGCGCACCGGTCTCATATTTACTTGGATGCTCAAGTCCAAACAGGCGGCACCGGCAGGGCGAGGAGCTGGGGCGGCTCAGGGATGGCCTCCTGGCCAGCAGAGGGCTCTGGAACAGCCTCCAGGCCTTGGAGGGTGGAAGAAGCCTTCTTCCTCCTCCTCCTCCTCCACCTCCTCCGTTTTTGAGAGCGGGATGCCACAGCCTCGTCGGCTGCCACTGGGGGCGCTGCAACTTCATCCAATGCCGCTGGGGGCGCTGCAGCTTCTTCAAACGCCGCTGGGGGCGCTGCAGGCTCTTCGGCCGCCGCTGGGAATGCTGCAGCTGCAGCCTCTTCAGCTGGTGGATTCACCTGACAAGCTATGAAGTCGATGAACCCCACAAACGTCAGGTGGTCCAGCCCCTTTATCCTCCACCAGTTGAGGGGCTCATCGAGGGCACCGTTGAACAGGTCCTTCAGTGCCGCATGGTTGAACCCCAACCCCTCTGCTGCATCGCTGAACCTCTGGGCAAACGTCCTTACGTCAGTGCCCTGCTGACGGAGGCAGCTCAGGGTCCTGAAATGGAGGATGCGCTCGTAGAGGGGGCTGGACATTGTGGAGTCTGGTGGCGGATGGTGCAAGCCCCTCCTCCGCTGGGTCCTCTTCATTGGTGGGTTCGTTCTGTCAGGGTTGAGGTGAGTGGAAGAGAGCGAGGACCCAATTGCTGGAGGAAAATATGCTTTTATTAACAATTGTAAAGGAATTTTCCTTATGGGTATTAATCAAACAGTGAAACATAGATTTCAGATGTATGCATTATATGTTTTCTCACTCATAGTTAGAAAAGCATTCTATGTGTGATGATTTACTATGATTGAGAAGTGATAGAGGTAAGGAAACGCAGATGGTCAGGGGGTCAAGGGGGCATTTGCCTGCCTTTTCTGTATAACCATTAATCGGTAAACAAACTGGTAATCTCTCCCTCTAGAGGAGGGAAGGAGGAGGCCTTGGAAGCAAAGGGGACTATAAAACAGACCGGCACTGCTTCTCCTTACTTCTTCTCCTTAGCTCTCTCTCTGTCCCTTCTCTCTGTCCCTTCTTATCTCTGGCTTCTCGCTTGTTCTCTCTTTCTCTCTCTCTCTCTCTTCTCTCTCTCTCTCCTCACTGACTCACAGCTATGTGTGTTATTTACAAAGGGATCTCTTGCAAGGGAATAAATACTTTATAATTATAATTTGGACTCAGATTTGTCTCTTACTCAGTGATGATGTTTGTGAGAAAATTGCCACAACAGTTTGGTGTCAGAAGTGGGATTCCTTGGACGTGACTTCTGGACCTGACAGCGGACGGAGGCTGATCACCTTGGAGCTGAAAAGTTCCAACCCTACCTCGCAAAAAAGATTGAGAGACGAGGGACCGTTCCGCTGTTGGGACCGGAGGGATCGACCACTGGAATCAAAAAGAACCCAGGTGGCACAAAACGACATCTCTGGTAAGAGTCAATTAAATTCAATTTAATTAGGGTGAAATACAGTTTAAAGAGTGAAATTGAACCATATTGGCTGAAAATTGTTTCTGTGGTAGAGTAATCTGAGCACGAACATTCAGATTAGGTAACCTGAGATTAATTTGAGATCTGTACGGATCAAGAGGGTTTCAAACAGGTACCGAGGTTAATTGGGGTTAGAAAAAATCGAAAGATTTTGATAAATCACAATTAAGAGGGCACTAATAGTGCAACCCGACCCGATTGCGGGATAAGAGAAAATCGGATCTGCTGGAGACGTCTAGCAGATTAAAGAAGCGCGCGTGAGCAAATCCACAGAAAGCAGAAAACAGCCAGTATGGGGATGTCTCAGAGCAAGCTTGTGAAATATGATACACCGGTGTACTACCAAATGAAAAAAACATTATGGTCAGAAATGTATGCAAGATATTGAAAAATGAATCAAGCATCATGATTTTCCCAAAGAGGGAACATTGAGCCTCACAAAACTGAAAGTGGTTTCAACAACCAGGTTGTTGTTGCAAATGTGTTAAACATGTATGTAAAAGATGTGAACAAACAGTAGATTGTTGGCTGAAGGAAGCAGAAAGTTAGCAGGAAGGAAAAAGGAAAAGTGTGAAAGTCTATTTGTATGTGTCTGCACCACCAGAACCGACTGACCCACAGTATGTTTGTGTTTCCCACATGAAAATACGGTGAGGTCGGCACCGCCAAAACACCCATCTACCCAATAGCCCAGCTGGATGCATTGAAATTCGCCCCGACCTCGACTGTTCTCCTGTAAAACAACCGCAGCAGGACGCACAAGAACGAGCAGCGCGAGACGCTGAATGAACAAGCACGAGCAAGCGCGAGTGACAGAGGGGGAGAGAGAGATGAAGCTGGCTGTTGTGGGGCAGCACGAGCAGCGCACAAATGTGGACTGTGTGCGACGAATGAACATGACTTTTTCTGGCTGCACGAAGTGCAGGTTGTGCAAGAACCATGGACACTGGGCACAGGATTGTCCAGAGGCGCGTAAGGCGGATTGAAACGAGAGGAACGGAGAACAGGAGAGGAGAGGGCGGGTGACAGGCACTCAGCAAGCTACGAAAAAGGGAAGTAAAAATTTATTAGCACACACACACAACACGCTCACATACACTGATTCAAATACCGCTCTTTGCAATGAAGACAAGCTTGCAGACCCTTTATGTGTGAGTGTTGAAGATTTGAGTAAGGCTATGTGCAATGAAGACAAGCTTGCAACCCTTATGTGTGACTGCTGAAGTTTTGAATAATGCTGTTACGGATGAATGTCTGAGAATGTACAAAAGTTTAGGGTTTTTGAGGCTACCGAGATATCCCATGTTAGTTGACGGGACAAATGATTTTGAAATTGAGCGTGAACCTCAATATGAGGAAGAGTGGCCTAACGGGGTAGAAAATGAGAAAATGTTTTTGACAAGGTTTGATAAGATTTTCTGGAATGAAAATGTGTGTGCGCTTTCAGCTTGCCTGTAAGAAAAACAAATGCAGCTGTATTTGATAACAGAGGACTCTGCGCCTCACTTATCACTAACGAAGGTCATTGAGCAGGAGTGGGTCGCTTTAGGCCTGCTTGTGAGAGGATTTATTTCTGCCACAGAGAGGGCTGAAAAGGGAAGAGGGGAGAAACACATTGAAGCATGTAGATGATTTATTGATTTGTGCACGAGATGAGGTTACGTGCGTGGCTGACACTGTGACTCTCTTGAACCACCTGGTGAGAGAGGGTCACAAGGTCAGTCTGACAAAACTACAGTTTGTGCAGCAGGAAATAATTTTTTTTGGGTCACACTAACACCAAACAGTAAAGCTATCTCTGAGAAACGAGTAAAAAAAATCTATCAAAGATGTACCAAGACCAATAACAAAAAAGGCAATTGTTATCCTTCTTGGGAATGTATGCATATTGTCGAACGTTTATTCCAAATTATGCATTTCTTGAAAAGCCCTTGAGAGCCCTGACAACAGGGAAAGGGCTGAGGTCATGTGACAAGATTGAAAGGCCTTTTTTTTACACAAATGGTAGACGCAGTCTCCATGATTTTGCAAGAGCAGAGAACATCACATTTATCAACAGCCCGATGGCTGAGGTATCACACGATTTTACTTGACATGCCAAATGTAACAGTGAAAAGATGCACAACTTTGAATCCTGCCACACTTCTCCCTACAGAGGAGGATGGCGAGGAACATCACTGTTGTAGATCAGTTTTGGAACAGGTGTGTACACCACGTCCAGACCTGTTGGACACACCTTTAGAGAACTGTGACAATGTCCTCTTTGTGGATGGGTCGGCATCCAAAGATCCACAAACAGGCCTGAATAAGGTTGGTTTCGCGGTGACCACTGAATTTGAAGTCGGATGGACATCCGATATTAAACGCATCTCTTGTGTCTAAGCTTTTGGAGGCCATTCTTTTACCAGACAAGGTCGCGATCTGTAAATGCGCAGCGCACACTAACGATAAAAGTTTTATCTCCACAGGAAACGCGAGAGCAGACGCGGCAGCGAGAGGCATGCAGCACAGGAGACAAAAGAAACGACTTGTGCTTTAGTATCTGTGACTAACCCTGATATTTCCCCTTGTTTACAAAGTATGCAGTCTTTTTCCACAGGAGCAGAAAAACAACGATGGAGGTCGTCTGGCTGCAGTCTCCAGAGGGGTGTATGGATGAGTGTTGATGACATTCCTTGTTTGCCCAAACACTTCTTTCAGCATTATGCTAAGTTGACACATGGGTTAGATCATGTGTCAAAAGCGGGTATGATAATGCAGATGAAGGAATTATGGTTTACAAAGGGATTTACAGTGGTTGCTGAAAATTTTTGCAAAAGATGTGTCACTTGTAATACACACAATGTGGCTAGGGGAATAAAAACACCCTTAGCATCTCAACCAGCACCAGCAGGTCCATTTGAATATCTAATGATGGATTTCCCATCAGGGCGGGCTGGCTGGCTGGACAAGGCAGGACATCTAACATTCGAACCCACACAGAACTGCAAACACAGGGAGATTTTAAAGGGAGCAAATGAGGAGGGTAACGAGGGAAAACAGCTGGGGAAAATTTATCAATAAACAGGTAACAAGATGGGTGGGGTCAAGACAAATTGACATGAGAGCACGTGGCACACAGAAAACTAGGACAGAAGCCACGTGCTTACACAAAACAAAAACACAAGCACATGGCCAGCAAACAATTCACCAGCCATGTGCAAAACAAGACACGAACACACAGCTAATGAGAAAACTCATAAAACACACAAGACATGAAAACACGAAAGCACACAGCCAATGAAAAACAACAGCTGTGTGCAACACAGCACAAGATATAACATAAATGCACGCAGCCGATAGAAACACGAACTGCGTGCAACACAACAAAACACAGGTGAACAAGAGTGCGCGGTGCCGAGTAAACTCGAGACCGCGCACTCACACAATGACAGAAAATGGAGCGCGAGTGTCCGAACCCCGACACGAACCGAAACTCAAGACATGAGTGCCGGGATCCAAACACCACGCTCCACACAAAACAATGTACGCAGACGAGAGAGCGCACGGCTCGAGCACACTCGAAGCCGCGAGCTCACATGAAAACCCGGACATGACGGGAGTATCAGGGCTCTGTCACAAAACCATGAATAACACTAGACCGAAGTGACAGAACCCTGACAATAAGAACAACCTCTGAGCATTTCAGTTTTCCTGTGTATTTTATTCATATTATTTTGACACTGTAATCACTCATATTATCAATAACACAAACATTTTCTTTGTAAGTTCTAAAACATCAAGATATGAACATAATGTGAATGTACAATGTATAAATATTTATGAAATGCTGTATCTCGTCACCATTTATGAAAGTGTTTCCTCATCTAAATGTTTGTTTAGCTTTTATAGTTGTGTGGTATGATTTTACTCTAACACAAGAACACGTTCCATATATGAGTCTATAAAAACGGCACGCACTGAATGTCACTGCAGGACACATCAACATCTCTTTTACAGGTTAAACAGAAAAGATGATGGAGAGGCTCAAACCGGTATTTGAGGTCAATCCACTTTGCAAATAAAAAGGATCCTCTACTGTAGGTCCAGGACCACACACAGCTGAGTCCTGTCTCAGATAAGAACTGATGAATACGGTAAATATTCTTATCCTGAACCTTTAGTTTGTGTTTTAACAAGTAATGTATTACTGGCTGAGAGCGGATCTACTAAACTAGGAGAAATGGATCTTTCCATTGTTACCAGCCAGATGATAAAATGTCTTTATTCCATTATTTTATGCTTTCTAGCAAACATATTTCAACATTTTGTTTCTCACCATATTTACCAAAGGAAAATGTGTTTGATTGGAAAACCATAAAATACGTAATCTCAACCTATTGTCACTCCCAAGGCATCAAAAACTGAAGCATAATAGTCATACATAACTAGAAACTAAAATGTCAGATTTTTGCCTTTAACTTACATAATCACTGAAGACCTAGGCTGTACATATTTCTTTTCAATAATTGGTTTGCTTTTTTGTTGTTTGACAGCTTGAAATAAAAGTATGCACCACGTGTAAAGACAATTTTGTAAAATAAATGGGCTTTCTTGTACTTTCATTCTGCTGTTGCACAATGGAACATATATAACAACATTCACTGAACTTCAAACTCGTCGATTCCATATTGTTTGCTCTTGAAGTGAACCTTTGCCTGTATAATGATTAGACTCACTGTTTGGACTTGAGCATCCAAGTAAATATGAGACCGGTGCGCAAAAGACCTTCAATTCAGTAACCTGAATATGGTCCATACCTCTTGATAGCTGGGATCTTTGTTTACCATGAATAGAAAGTTCATAATAACAGCATTTATTCGAAATAGAAATCTTTTGTAACATAATTGTCATTCGAAATGTAAATGTCTTTACGGGCACATTTGATCAGTTTAATTCATCCTTGCTGAAATAAAGTGTTAATATCTTAAAATGTACTGACCCCAAACGTTTGAGCATTAATGTGTTTAGACTCCAAACAGCCAAACACAAAAATCTACATTTAGAGCCATAAAGACTGCTGTATTGTGTTAAATAAGACTGTTTTCATTAATAGTGCAGTACAGTTATTTTTCATAAAACATGCATAACACATGATTGTATTGTTCTGATGATTATTATGAGTCATTATATATGCATATGTATATGTATTATATGTAAATGCTATCATTATCATATCAGAAACACCAAAGCAAAGATTTTAGGTTAATATGTATGTGAATGTACAGTGAAAGTGTGTATTAATGAAACAGTCTATTTGTCAATTTTTCATCATTTAAATGACCTTATCACTTTTATGCAATTTTGTGGTGACATTTTATAGAATACATATACATGCTTAGTCTCTCATTAAATGAATCTATAAAAACTGCAGGCAGGACACGTCATCTTCCTTTTATTGGTAAAAAAACATAGACTCTTAAATAAATCTGGGCTCAACCCACTCAACCCACTGCTAATAAATACCTGAGACACTCCTGGTCATGACCATCTGTCTACGGGACAAACAGCTGAAGTGATCTTCTCTCTGATAACTTGTGTTGAACAATTGTAAGTATTCTTGAGGATTTTGTGTCTTTGTCTCTAAAAAGTGATTTTACAGAAATAAAATGTTGTTAAAAACAATTACGTTTTTGTCTGCTAAAAGGACTAAATGATATTCCTTTTTCCTTCAGACCTGCAGTAAGATGTTACCAATGGTTTTATTTCTCTCTCTCTTCTCTCTGACACCAGCGGCTACTGAAGGTAACATGTTTTAGGGTAACAGATCAAATGAAGATTACTGCAAGCAGGATTTGTCTGTAGTAAACTGTTGTGTTTTTGCCTTGCAGTGGGTCTTGGTGGTAAAGTGCTTCTGTTTCCAACCGAGACTGACACCAGTTATGTTAAACTCATTCCTGAAAAGCCACTGAGTCTTTCAGCATTTACTCTCTGCATGCGTGTCGTGACGGAGCTCCAGGGTGAGAGAGAGATCATTCTGTTTCACCGCACACAGGGCTATGATGAGCTCAATGTGTGGAGAGAAAGACGGCCGTTTGTCCTTCTACCTTAGTGGTGAAGGAGCACTTTTCTACCTGCCTCCTCTCTCCACCTTTCATACTCACCTGTGTGTCACCTGGAGCTCTGAGACTGGTCTTTCTGCCTTTTGGGTGGATGGACGTCGCAGTTCATACCAGCTATATAAGAGAGATCACGCAGTTCGTCCTGGCGGCACCGTCCTGCTCGGCCAAGACCCTGATAACTACCTGGATGGATTTGATGCGAAGCAGAGCTTTGTAGGAGAAATTACAGATGTGAAAATGTGGAGTTATGTTCTCTCTGGCAGTCAGATTAAGGCAGTTTATTCAAACCAGGAACCGTATGTGCCAAAGGGAGACGTGTTCGACTGGGACACCATCAAGTATGAGATTACTGGAAATGTGTTAGTTGTGAAAGATAACTGATTCTTGATCAATTGTAACATTACACATTTGTGTTAACCTCTATAATGACTTTTCATCTGATTTACAAAGACGCAAGGGCTAACAAATAAATTTTCTCTGCATTACATCTGCAGTGTCTGTGCATCATTTTCTATATTAATTAATTTCAGTCTGTTTTCTCACAAAAAGTAAAATTATATATTTTTTCCCCCAAAGAATAAAAAAAGAGGTGGGAAGTGAAAATCCCACTCATTTTCTCTAAAGAGTAATAGATTTTTAAGTTTATCCTGTAAAGACAGATCTACTTTTTTTTAAAGTTAACTAATATATATATATATATTTATATATAGTGTAAAGCGCTGCTTTGTAACCAATCACACGATTCTGTAGAGCTTGTGAATGCAATGACCAATCAGAGACGTTCAGATGAGTCATCACTGAAACACTGTGTTTTGTTCATTTGCTCGCTGACTGTTTTAACTTGTGAATTCTCTCATCAGAAGCAACAAAGTGCAGATGTGCTTACGAATGTAAGTTAAGATAATTAATTTCACATTGTTAACAGCTTCAGTGATTTTAATGGGAGTTTTGGAGAGTGCCTGAACTCTGGCTGGACTGAATGCAAATGTTCTTTGCTCTCTTTAAAATGGAAGTGTAATAAGAAACTTAATATAATTGTTATTAAATTCTCATTAAATACAAAGTCAGTCGTATTAAAAAATATTGTATGGTTTGACACCCATATCTGGTAGACTACTTAAGTAAAAGGTTGGATTTTTATAGTTAATAGATTGCACTATTAGTCTACTTTGCCAATCACCATTTATTGATCAAATATCATAATCTATAAAGGTGCAAAATGCATTTACTTATACATATTTGAGAATCAAGATATTTCCTGATATTGTTAGCACATTTGGAAATATTTTGAATAAAAGGTAAAAAAATAAAAAAATAAAACACAAGCATGTATCATACAGTGCAGAAGTGAACGGCAACACTGATGGGGTGCTACCATCCAGACCCTGCTGTTTCTTTTCTGTCTGGCCAGTGGTACATCATTCAGAGTGGTCTCCAGAGTGTTTGACATGCCTCGTTCCAGTGTCCACTGCATGCTGAGGAGTAGTTCATCTCCCGAAGACCCCAGAACACATGGAGGCAGGGCTGGGCTTAAAATTGATTTAGTTTTTCTGATGTTAAACCTAAGTTATGTTTCAGTACCTAAGTACTTTCAGTAATGTATAGAACATTTAGTTTCCATATGTAAAATAATTTATTTACAGGACAAAAAAATGTACGTATAGATGAATGTTTTGTGAAAAAATTATAAGGTTAATTTAATTGTTTTAAATAATTTACATAATTAATTATCTTTTATTTACACATGTGAATATGCAAAACAAACATACATATTTTGTTTACTTTTTTTTTAATGCATTCATCAGATGCGTTTATCCAAAGCGACTTACAGTGCATTCAGGTTATACATTTTTTTGTCAGTACATGTGTTCCCTGCAAAAAATATTAATGTATACAAATTATTTATTTTTAACTTACATCACAAAAGTAAACTACAGAAATTAGTTTTTTTCATTGACAATGTGAGATAAAAAAACTCTCACCCATCCCAGGACACTCACTCCCTCACCGTAACCAGGACACTCACTCCCTCGCCAGTCCCTGGACACTCACTCCCTCGCCCGTCCCGGGACACTCACTCCCTCGCCAGTCCCTGGACACTCACTCCCTCGCCAGTCCCAGAACACTCACTCCCTCAACCGTCCAAGGACACTCACTCCCTCGCCCGTCCCAGGACACTCACTCCCTCGCCAGTCCCAGAACACTCACTCCCTCAACCGTCCAAGGACACTCACTCCCTCGCCAGTCCCAGAACACTCACTCCCTCGCCAGTCCAAGGACACTCACTCCCTCGCCAGTCCCAGAACACTCACTCCCTCAACCGTCCCAGAACACTCACTCCCTCGCCAGTCCCAGGACACTCACTCCCTTGCCAGTCCCAGGACACTCACTCCCTCGCCAGTCCAAGGACACTCACTCCCT
The DNA here is from genome assembly GCA_027564155.1 of Gymnocypris eckloni scoliostomus. NCBI lineage: Eukaryota > Metazoa > Chordata > Actinopteri > Cypriniformes > Cyprinidae > Gymnocypris > Gymnocypris eckloni. Next base: position 22,316,084 of record CM050436.1, on the reverse strand, counting down.
CGCCAGTCCCAGAACACTCACTCCCTCAACCGTCCAAGGACACTCACTCCCTCAACCGTCCAAGGACACTCACTCCCTCAACCGTCCAAGGACACTCACTCCCTCGCCAGTCCCAGGACACTCACTCCCTTGCCAGTCCCAGGACACTCACTCCCTCGCCAGTCCAAGGACACTCACTCCCTCGCCAGTCCCAGAACACTCACTCCCTCAACCGTCCAAGGACACTCACTCCCTCGCCAGTCCCAGGACACTCACTCCCTCACCCGTCCCAGGACACTCACTCCTTCGCCAGTCCCAGGACACTCACTCCCTCGCCAGTCCAAGGACACTCATTCCCTCGCCAGTCCCAGAACACTCACTCCCTCAACCGTCCAAGGACACTCACTCCCTCGCCAGTCCCAGGACACTCACTCCCTCGCCAGTCCAAGGACACTCACTCCCTCGCCAGTCCCAGAACACTCACTCCCTCAACCGTCCAAGGACACTCACTCCCTCGCCAGTCCCAGGACACTCACTCCCTCGCCCGTCCCAGGACACTCACTCCTTCGCCAGTCCCAGGACACTCACTCTCTCACTCGTCCCAGGACACTCACTCCCTCACCCGTCCCAGGACACTCACTCTCTCAATCGTCCCAGGACACTCACTCTCTCACTCGTCCCAGGACACTCACTCCCTCACCCGTCCCAGGACACTCACTCTCTCACCCGTCCCAGGACACTCACTCTCTCACTCGTCCCAGGACACTCACTCCCTCGCCAGTCCCAGGACACTCACTCCCTCACCCGTCCCAGGACACTCACTCCTTCGCCAGTCCCAGGACACTCACTCTCTCACTCGTCCCAGGACACTCACTCCCTCACCCGTCCCAGGACACTCACTCTCTCAATCGTCCCAGGACACTCACTCTCTCACTCGTCCCAGGACACTCACTCCCTCACCCGTCCCAGGACACTCACTCTCTCACTCGTCCCAGGACACTCACTCTCTCACTCGTCCCAGGACACTCACTCTCTCACTCGTCCCAGGACACTCACTCCCTCGCCATCCCAGGACACTCACTCCCTCGCCCGTCCCAGGACACTCACTCTCTCACCCGTCTTAGGACACTCACTCTCTCACCCGTCCCAGGATACTCACTCCCTCACCCGTCCCAGGACAATCACTCCCTCACCCATCCCAGGACACTCACTTTCTCACCCGTCTTAGGATACTCACTTCCTCACCGTCCCAGGATACTCACTCCCTCACCCGTCCCAGGACACCTGTGTTACTATTCCCTAGATCCTCTAACAAATTCTCCAACGATCATCCTACTCTGTTTGTCCTCTGGCCAGCAATCTCCGACGAACCTGCAAATACAGATATCCTTCAATACTTAGCTAAGAACCCTCGAACTGACACTAGTTCTTCATACTAACCTGCTTGCTAACCTGACGATCTTCTTCCCCGGCATCCTTCAATAAACCATTCCTGTTTATTCACTTATCTGTTGTCTCTGGATTGATCTGTGTGTCAGAGGATGCTGAATGTTTATTTTTTACTGTACTGTATTGTGGTGCATACCAAGTTCATATACAATTTTTTGGTATTTAAACTTTTCTAGTGTTTTTCATCTACTGCAAGATTACTTTACAGTAGTAAAATGAAAATGATCTGTTCCCAAAAGTTCATTGCTGACTTATTATTATCTGTAATTTAATTTATGTTGTAAATTAATGTTATGTTGTCTATTTACTGTAATAAACATTGAGCTGCAAAAATAATTCCTAAATCCTAATAAGGTTTTTTTGTTAAGTGTTATTGATCTCATGGGTGTTCGCTGGGCAGGAATGTCATCTGTGAGTTGTGTGTGAGCATTTAAGAATACCTGTAATAATAAGTTTGAAAGACAAATGTATGCTGGCTTGTCTTATAGTCTTGTTTATGAAACATAAATAGTTTGGTCAGTTGGATGTTCTATATGTTTGCTAAAGTGTTGCTTATTGGTTGCTTGGATATTCTGGGTTGTTGCTAGGCTCTTGCTATGCAGTTGCTGGGGTGTTGCTAGACTATTGGTAGTGTGTTCTGGGTGATTACAGACATTCTACCTCTGGTGATAACAGAAAATCAAAGATTGTTTTCAAAACTGATCCAGTTTCAAGCTCCGAGGTTGTTTATCAGTGACATAATATGCTTCTGTTGAAGCCAATATTGTTAAAAAAAGGTTTAAAGGGTTAGTTCACCCCAAAATGAAAAGTCTGTCATTAATTACTCACCCTCATGTCGTTCCACATTGGTAAAACAGTCAATGTGACATCAGTGGCTCAACTTCAGTTTTGCGACGCTACGAGAATCGTTTTTTTGTGCAAAAAAATAAATACAAATAATATAATTTACTCAACCATCCTTCTCCCCAGAGTTACGTATTCCACCATTTTGGAGAGTACTTAAGAACGTATTTGAAATAACCAGCTTTGTTTACGCTCAGGGGAAAGCGTGCATATGCTTTGTGATACTCTCTAAAATGGCTGAAGATGTAACTTGGGGGAGAAGAATGCAATTTCAAAACATCTGACACGGATTGGGTTTAGTACCTTATATGGAAATGGCACAAGTCATAATTAAAAAGATCAGATTTCATGCTGTTTTGTGCTGTTCACACTGTCATGACAAAAACAGATCTGAGTCACATGAGCAAAAAAAGTCTGATTTGCGCCACATTTGCCTGTGGTGTGAACGCTACGCTACGCTATATGACTCAGATCTGTTTTTGTCTTTTGTCTTAGGCTACCTAAGACTCAGTTCAGTTCATCGTTCTCTCTCCTAACGATCTGATGATCTGAATCAGGTGTGTTAAATAAGGGAGAGACACAAACCGCAAGAGCGATTCACGAGCATTCACTTCACCTATGTGTGGTCATAATATTTTAGTTTTTTTAAGATTGTATTATTTAGCGTTTATGCCTTTTTATGAGGATAGGAGAGTATTTAGACAGGAAGAGAATGCGAGAAAGAGAGGGGAAGGTCCACAAGCCGGGTCTCGAACTTGGGACGCCTGAAGCACAACGGCGCTATATGTCGGCGCAATGCCTCTTTTCTAAGAAAAAGTACTGTATGTTTTTTTTGTTTGAGACATTGAGTTCTGAAAGCTTTTATCTCTCTATACACCATAAAGGATTTTTTTTACACATGATTGTATTGATCTGGTATACATGAAAGTAGGTATATAGAGAAATATTATAATTAAAACAAAAAAGCTAAGTTTTTAGGTTAAAATGTATGTGAATGTACAATCAAGATGTGTATTTCTGAAACGCTATCTGTTTTTATCGTTTAAATTAGGTTCTAGCTTTCATGCAATTCTGCTGTGTTATTTTATAGTATAAATAGACATAAACATGCTTCATATATTCAATAATTAAATGAATCCTTAACTGACTTCTGCATTCAGCAACTGCATAACAATGCATGCAGTGTCAATGCAGGACACGTCAACTTCCCTTTTACAGGTTAAACTTAAACAAATGAATGAATCATAAAAAGATGACTGGGAGGATCATACCTGAATTTGGGCTCAACCCATTTGCTTATAAATACTCAAGACACTCGTGGTCACACAAGAGCTGACCTGAAGTCATCTTCTCTCTGAATACAATTGTTGAACATTGTAAGTATTTTTTTAAATTAATCTTTTGTCTTTATCTCTAAAAAGTGATTGAAACTTGATAAACAGTGAAGCTTTTGTCTGCTAAAACAATTAATGGACTTGTTTCAAATTTTTTTGCTTTCAGACCTGCAGCAAGATGTCAAGTCAAGTCAAGTCACCTTTATTTATATAGCGCCTTTAACAATACAAATTGTAACAAAGCACTGCACAATATCAAAATAGGCAAATTTGTCAATAATGTAAAATGACAGGATTTAACACTCAATTATCTGCTGAATGCATTTCATTATTGAATTTAGAAATGGCATTGTCCAGCTTAGTTCAGTTTAAATAATATCTGTGCAATCAAGTCGATGATTGTGCTGGAAATGAAGTGTCCCCAACTGAGCAAGCCAGAGGCGACAGCGGCAAGGAACGAAAACTCCATCGGTGACAGAATGGAGAAAAAACCTTGGGAGAAACCAGGCTCAGTCGGGGGGCCAGTTCCCCTCCGGCCAGACAAATCAGTAGTTTGTTCCAACTGCAGCAAAGTCAGAGTGTAAGTGGTCCACTGGTTCCAGGGTCTTTCCCCGATGGATGTCTAGGTGACGAGGTCCTCACTGGAGATCTGTCTCTGGGGCTCATCTCGGAGGGGTTGTCATCGTCTCTTCTCAGGTGTTCGGTCATCTCTATCGTTTAAGGGTAGGATCCAGACTGAGGCTTGTGTAATTCTAACTACCACGGGATGTTAATCCCGTGGCAGTAACATAGAAACAGTAAAACAATTAGCGTAGCAGCGGCTCCATCCAGGAATAACCCTGGATGAAATTATCAGTATAACCCAAGCTAAAGCATAATAATGTGCATGTGTTCAGATGGACTGGCAGTACAAGATTGTGAGATGCATTATATGAATGCTTGGCTAAAGAGATCGTCTTTAATCTAGATTTAAACAGAGAGAGTGTGTCTGAACCCCGAACGTTTTCAGGAAGGCTATTCCATAGTTTAGGAGCCAGATATGAAAAAGTTCTACCTCCTTTAGTGGACTTTGCTATCCTAGGTACTACCAAGAGTCCAGAGTTTTGTGACCTAAGGAGGCGGGTTGGATTGTAGCGTGATAAAAGATTAGTTAGGTACGCAGGAGCTAAATCATTTAGGGCCTTATAGGCAAGTAATAATATTTTGTAACTGATACGAAACTTAATAGGTAGCCAGTGCAGAGACTGTAAAATTGGAGTAATATGGTCATATTTTCTTGACCTGGTAAGGACTCTAGCCGCAGCATTTTGTACTATCTGTAGCTTGTTTATTGAGGATGCAGGACAACCACCTAGCAGTGCATTACAATAGTCCAGTCTAGAGGTCATGAATGCATGAACTAACTTTTCTGCATCAGAAACACTTAACATGTTCCGTAGCTTGGAAATGTTTCTAAGATGGAAGAATGCTGTTTTGTAACATTGGAAATATGATTTTCAAAAGATAGGTTGCTGTCTAATATAACACCCAGATTTTTAACTGTAGAGGAAGTAACAGTACATCCGTCTAGTTGCAGATTGTAATCCAAGAGATTCTGTGTACTGTTTTTAGGTCCAACAAGTAATATCTCGGTCTTATCTGAATTTAATAGGAGAAAATTACTGGTCATCCAATCTTTTATATTTTTAACACACTCTGTTAGCTTAGATAGTTTCGAAGTTTCATCTGGTTTTGTTGAGATATATAGTTGAGTGTCATCAGCATAACAATGGAAACTAATCCCGTATTTTCTAATAATATTACCAAGGGGCAGCATATATAATGAAAATAATAGAGGACCTAGGACAGATCCTTGTGGTACTCCATACTTTACTGGTGATAATTGAGATGACTCCCCGTTTAAATAAACAAAGTGGTAGCGATCGGACAGGTAGGATCTAAACCATCTTAGAGCCTGCCCTTGAATACCTGTATAGTTTTGTAATCGATCTAGCAGTATGTCATGACCTATAGTGAACGCAGCACTAAGATCAAGTAAAACTAGCAACGAGATGCAGCCTTTGTCTGACGCAAGAAGCAAGTCATTTGTAATTTTAACAAGTGCAGTTTCTGTGCTATGGCGGGGCCTGAAACCTGACTGAAATTCTTCATAGATATCATTTTTTGCAAAAGGAACACAATTGAGCAGACACTACTTTTCTAATATTTTCGACATAAACGGAAGATTTGAAATGGGTCTGTAATTTGCCAGTTCACAAGGATCTAATTTTGGTTTCTTAATAAGAGGCTTAATAACTGCCAGCTTAAATGGTTTTGGGACGTGACCTAAAGATAGCGAGGAGTTAATAATATTGAGAAGCGGTTGTTCTGCAACAGGTAACAACTCTTTCAATAGTTTAGTTGGTACAGGATCTAATAAACATGTTGTTGGTTTAGATGCAGTGATAAGTTTATTTAGCTCATCCTGTCCTATAGTTCTAAAGCACTGCAGTTTTTCTTTGGGTGCGATGAATGAAGCTGAAGTACTAGGCGCTGTAGAATCTCGTTTGTTATTGTATTTCTGATATTATCTATTTTATCAGTAAAGAAATTTATAAAGTCATTACTATTAAACTGTGAGGAATATTTAGATCGGGTGACATCTGTTTATTTGTTAATCTAGCCACTGTGCTAAATAAAAACCTTGGATTGTTTTGGTGATTATCTATGAGTTTGCGGATATACTCGGTTCTTGCAGTTTTTAGAGCCTGTCTATAGCTGGACATACTGTTTTTCCACGCAATTCTAAAGACTTCCAAGTTACTTTTTCTCCATTTGCGCTCAAGAATACGAGTATCTTTCTTGAGAGAATGGGTATAACTGTTGTACCATGGCGCAGCACGTTTTCTCTAACCTTTTTAATTTGATGGGTGCAACAGTTTCTACGTATTGGAGAAAATAGTTCCCATGTTGCTAGTAATTGTGTCTAGTTCATCTGTATTTATGGGTACACAGAGCAGTTGAGATAAATCAGGCAGGTTATTTGTGAATCTGTCTTTAGTGGCTGGAATAATAATTCTGCCTGGGCGATAACGCGGAGCCATATAGTTAATATCAGTAATATGCAGCATGCACGATACTAGGAAATGGTCAGTAACATCATCACTTTGAGGTATGATATCTATATCAGTTAGATCAATTCCATGCGATATTATTAAATCTAGCGTATGATTAAAACGATGCGTGGGCCCGGTGACATTTTGCTTGACACCAAAAGAGTTTATTAGGTCAGTAAACGCAAGTCCTAACGCATCATTTGTATTATCAACGTGAATGTTAAAATCTCCAACAGATGTTGGGTTTATTTTTCTGTCTTCTCTTTCTGACACCAGCGGCTACTGAAGGTACCACGTTTTTCATTTATAAATCACATGGACTGTTGTAAAAGATGCATATATATTTTTAAGGGGTTATTTTGGTTTTGTCTTGCAGTGGGTCTTGGTGGTAAAGTGCTTCGGTTTCCAACCAAGACTGATACCAGTTATGTTAAACTCACTCCTGAAAAACCACTGAATCTTTCAGCATTTACTCTCTGCATGCGTGTCACGATGGAGCTCCAGGGTGAGAGGGAGATCATTCTGTTCGCCTACCGCACAGATAGCGTCGACGAGCTGAACGTGTGGAGAGAGAAAGACAGCCGTTTGTCCTTGTATATTCAGTCTAGTAGCAATGCAGCATTTCTCCATCTCCCTCTTCTCTCCACCTTCCAGACCCACCTGTGCATCACCTGGGACTCTGAAACTGGTCTCACTGCCTTCTGGGTGGATGGACATCGCAGTTCTTTCCAGCTGTATAGAAAAGGTCTCTCCATCCGTCCGGGTGGCACCGTCCTGCTCGGTCAGGATCCTGATGCATATGTGGGTACCTTTGACGCAGAGCAGAGTTTTGTAGGAGAAATTACTGATGTGCACTTGTGGGACTATGTTCTCTCTGGCTGTCAGATTATGGCGGTTTATTCAAACCAGGAACCGTATGTGCCGTATGTGCCGAAGGGAAACGTGTTGGACTGGAACATCATCAAATATGAGATTACTGGAAATGTGCTAGTGGCTCAAAATAACAGATTCTGATCAGTAACATCTCACAGCTGTGTTAGTCTCTGTAATCTGTTCATCTGCTTTAATGACTTACAAAGTCATTACAACTTCTGTGTCTGTGCTCTGTATATAACTAAATAAATCCTCCTCAGCTAGTACCGAACACCCATCATAAGAGATTTCTCAGTTACCTGATTGGCCTACCTACCTAACTTCACTTAGTTAATGTTTTTTACAAAAAAGTACCTTGATATTATGGATTCTCCCCAAACAACAAAATGCACATAAGAGGTTTGGTTAAAAACAAAGCATAACATTTATTTAACCAAGCTCCAATAACAACTCATTTGAATATTGTGGGATTTGTGACATCACACTTGCAAATATATTTGCATATAACTGCCTCCAGAGCAGAGCTGTAGGAAAACTTTGATCTCGCTGCCATGTGGTCACACGATAGAAGAAGCTCTCAATAGTTCTGAAAGAACAGCCACAGCGGCTAGATTTACAGCGTTTATTTGGTAAATAATAACACTAAATGTCTATTGATTACAGTAGCATTATTTTCTGGGGAGTTATAGAGAGAGAAACTATCAGTTTTTCATGTGTTTAGGGCTGTATAGAGAGAAATATAATAGTGTTACATGTTTTGAGAGAAGGGGGATGGCTCTCATAACATCTGTTTTTCATGTTCAAGGTTACTAAAAAAAATTTTTTTTATTGGTCTTATGAAGTATTCTAATTAGTTGAGAGTGAATTGGTGGGTTTTTGTTAAATGTGAGCCAAAATCATCACAATTAAAAGAACCAAAGACTTAAATAAATTCAATGCACGCAGACTGAAGTAGTTTAATACACGAGTTTCACAATTTGAGTTGAATTACTGAAATAAATGAACTTTTCCACGACATTCTAATTTGAGATGCACCTGTATATTCATATTCATACCTCTCATCAAATTCCTTTATAGCAAAAGTATATGGAATGTTTACTAAAATAGTTTTATATCTCTATTTTGAATAATGTCTGTTTCTTCTGAAGTGCCTTAAAGTTCGTTGCTATAAAAACAACCTCTGAGCATTTCAGTTTTCTGTGTATTTTATTCATATTATTTTGACACTGTAATCTCATCATATTATCAAAAACACAAAAATGTTCTTTGTAAGTTCTGGAAAATCAAGATATGATAAAATAATGTGAATGTATAAATATTTATGAAATGCCGTATCTCGTCACCATCTATGAAAGTGTTTCCTCATCTAAATGTTTGTTTAGCTTTTATAGTTGTGTGGTATGATTTTACTCTAATACAAGAACACGTTCCATATATGCGTCTATGAAAACTGCACGCACTGAATGTCACTGCAGGACACATCAACATCTCTTTTACAGGTTAAACAGAAAAGATGGTGGGAGGCTCAAACCGGAATTTGAGGTCAATCCACTTTGCAAATAAACAGGATCTCTGTAGGTCCAGGACCACACACAGCTGAGTCCTGTCTCAGATAAGAACTGATGAATACGGTAAATATTCTTATCCTGAACCTTTAGTTTGTGTTTTAACAAGTAATGTATTACTGGCTGAGAGCGGATCTACTAAACTAGGAGAAATGGATCTTTCCATTGTTACCAGCCAGATGATAAAATGTCTTTATTCCATTATTTTATGCTTTCTAGCAAACATATTTCAACATTTTGTTTCTCACCATATTTACCAAAGGAAAATGTGTTTGATTGCAAAACCATAAAATACATAATCTCAACCTATCGTCACTCCCAAGGCATCAAAAACTGAAGCATAATAGTCATACATAACTAGAAACTCAAATTTCAGCTTTTTGCCTTTAACTTATAATCACTGAAGACCTAGGCTGTACATATTTCTTTTCAGTAATTGGTTTGCTTTTTTGTTTGACAGCTTGAAATAAAAGTATGCACCACGTGTAAAGACAATTGTGTAAAATAAATGGGCTTTCTTGTACTTTTGCTCAATGTTTTCATTCACTGAACTTCAAACTCGTCGATTCCATATTGTTTGCTCTTGAAGTGAACCTTTGCCTGTATAATGATTAGACTCACTGTTTGGACTTGAGCATCCAAGTAAATATGAGACCGGTGCGCAAAAGACCTTCAATTCAGTAACCTGAATATGGTCCATACCTCTTGATACATGGGATCTTTGTTTACCATGAACAAATATCATTTTAAAGAAATAAAAGGTGGATTCACAATGAATCATTTTTCAAGAGATGTGGACATTGGAATAGTTCTGGGAAATTAATATATATATATATATAGGGTAGGAAAACGCCCCCTACTGTTTTTCCCAAAATAACCACAAGATAAAGTCAAGATACATTTTCATTGTAACTATGGACTACGTTGATGAGTGAAGTGGAAATTTTCACCATGAAGCTTACACTGGTTACGTACCGGAGAGAAAACAGATTTCACAGTAAATGATCTCAGCAGTAAGAAAAAAAGTGTCTAAAAGCTTGTTGTTTTGTAGAACATCACAAATGTCACATACATACTTTCAAGCTTTTAAGGCTAACCAATACATTTGAGCATTACACAGCACTCTTGATCCGTGTTCTTGTATGAAATGCACTATATACTGTATAATACACTGCTGCTGTCTGGTGGTCATAAACAGGCAGTGTAGTTCTCTCTGCATAAATACAGACGAAGTCTTCATTTATACAAAGCAATGTTTTAACATCTACATCTCATTATTAAGCCCCAAACCTAGGCAAAGAAAACCATTTGAAAATCAATCAATAAAAATAATATTTTATAAAATCATATAACATATGTTGACAGCTCCTGTGATCCTGAATGGGAAAACAGACTAAAGTTAAATTTTCGTCACGATTACATAAACTATATTTATTTATAGCTTGCTCTGTCTACCTGTTTGACGTGTTAGCATCTGTTCATTTGGTTGACAGAGAAATACAGAGGAAGAGACAATTGAAAAGCTCTTTTTGTCTCTTTAATGAGTTCTGGGTCTCATGATGGTGTGGATCCTGACAAAGCATCTTTTGTTGGTTTGTCTGATGTCACGATGGTGCAAGGAGGGAAGCGGTTCAGCGGCGTTTCTTTACTCGGACTCGGAGGCAGAAATAAACACCCTTCTGCTACGCTGTAAGTATTCTGGACGTCTTGCCTTGTTTAGTCAGAATTTATATTTCATTGAAAATCATTTCAACTTAGATGGATAATGATACTAAATGTTACAGTGTATTAATAGTAGTTGTGATGATAATAATAACAATATTATTAATAATGCAGCTCTATTATTGTATAGCAATGGCACACCAGTGTTATTTTAGTATCACTGAGATACTAGTTTTTATTCATATTTATATTTAGTTTTCATAAAAATTTTGGTTCAATCTGTAGCTTTTTGTCATTTTAATTTTACTTTTTATATGTCGTAACACTTTACAATAAGGTTCTGTTTGTTAAGTATACTTAATGCATTAACTAACATTAATAATGATCAATACGCAGTTACAGTATTTATTAATCTTCGTTAACATTAGTTAATTAAATACAACTGTTCATTTTTAGTCCATGTTAGCTCAGGTCCCTTAAATTAATAAATACAACTTTCGATTTTAATACTGTATTAGTAAATGTTGGACCATAAGATCAGCAAATGCTTTATAAGTATTATTGTAATGTTATCATATGTAGCCTTATTGTAAAATGTTACCAATTTTATTTTTTCTTCTTTTTTTCCCATTTCAGTTGTAGCATGTTAAGTACTTAATTATAGTATTTAATTTGCACAGTGGTTTTAAAAGATATTTCCATTCCATTATCTTTATGTATTTATTGTTCTAATTTATTTGCATTATGAGTTTTAGAACAATTAAAAATGTACTTTGCAAAAAAAAAAAAACTTTTAAATGATGTATAATTAAACTGTACACTACAGATGCACTGATCCGTGTATGCATGTCTAGTATTATTTGATTACTCCGTTTCCTTCAGACCTGCTGCACGATGTTGGTGCCGGTGCTTTTGTTTTTCTATCTGCTCTCTCTGAATCCAGCAGCTACTGAAGGTACGTTACATTAATACAGCAGGAGTTTGACCTTGTTTTGTGCTTGTTACAGTATTTGATGTTGTCTTGCAGTGGGTCTCGGTGGTAAAGTGCTTCTGTTCCCGTATGAGACTGATTTCAGCTACGTTAAACTCACACCTAAAAAGCCACTGGGCCTTACAGCGTTCACTCTCTGCATGCGCGTCGCGACGGAGCTCCAGGGCGAGCGGCAGATCATTCTCTTCGCCTACCGCACGCCCGACTTCGACGAGCTCAACCTGTGGAGAGAGAGAGACGGCCGCGTGTCCTTCTACCTCAGTGGCGACGGAGCGTTCTTCCACCTGCCTCCTCTCTCCACCTTCCGGGTTCACCTGTGCCTCACCTGGGGCTCGCGCACCGGACTCACGGCATTCTGGGTGGATGGGCGCCGCAGCGCGCTGCAGCTGTATAAACCGGGTCACAGCATCCACCCGCTGGGCACCGCTCTGCTCGGCCAGGACCCCGATAAACACCTGGGCGACTTCGAGACGGTGCAGAGTTTCGCCGGCGAGCTCACGGACCTGAACATGTGGGACTACGTCCTCACCGGAAACCAGATTAAAGCGCTGTATCTGAACCAGGCGCAGCGCGTGCCGAGAGGAAACGTGTTTGACTGGAGCACCATTGAATATGAGATCAAAGGAAACGTGCTAGTCGTGCAAGATGATTAAAACATTCAGCCACATACAACAATGTTTACAGTAAACATGCTAATATTTTTGCATCACAACAGTTTTTTTTTGGGATAATCGATGGCTCATAAATCCTATTTAAAAGTGAAATAATAGATTGATCAGTCATAACTCAAATATTAAACCTAGAAGTTTAATATCCCTTATGACAATTAACCATGGTTCTACTACAAATAAAATCAGAAAACCATGGTTTCTACAGTTAAACCATGGTAACTACAAATTAACCATGCTACACTGACCATAGTTTAACCATTGTAGTAAAACTGTGGTTATACAAATGGTATTCAACACGCCAAAAAAAACATGGTTACTGCACTTTTACTACAATAAAACCATGATTAATTTAAATGTACTGTACTAACAGTAATAGCTATTTATGTCACAGTAACAGTTTTCATTCATCTTTACCTGCTCAAATAACTGACACATACTAAATGTTATCATTCGATTTAGTATTTGCTAGGAACTTAAATTAAATGTAGATGTAACAATGTGTCTGTATTTAATGGTGATGTAATAAATGATATATTTGTCGATGTGAGTCTCTCCATGTGGCCACAAGAGAGCAGCACCACACCAGTTCTGAATCACGTGCAACCCATTCAATAACACTTATTTAATTAATAGACGGAACGTGCAAGATGTGTTACATGTGTTCCTGGGTCAACATATCTTGTTGACCCTGGAACAACATTTTAATCCAAAAATGTAATCTTGACCATTTTCCCACAGCTAAACCTAACCTTAACCATGAGTAATCCCTAAAATCAGAGGAAATGATAGATGAATGACACCGATGTACAAGCACTAAACACTGATTGTAAGCCTAAACTTCACAGAAATGATAAACTTGTTCTTCAAATCTGATTGGTTAATAACAATATTGTTCCAAGGTCAGGAACATGTCGCACGTGGTAAAATCAAGTTCTGCGTGCAAGACTGATTCATTAGCTATATAGGTAAATAACGAAGTAGCTATAACAAAGTGTATTAAGTAATTTATCACAAATAGCAAGTAGGCTAAGCAGCATAATGGTCTGTTTTTACAGGTAAAACAACTGGAAGCGAATGAAACCGGAAGTCTCGCACATTCAAAGTACAAATAGCCGGCCTGTTCTTTCTTCTTCTTGAGATGGTGAACTGTAACCTTTTAAATATGAGAGCTTTAATAATGACAGTATTTAATATGCAGGACACAAAGGGGCAAAACTAAATAACAGTCTTTGCTCATTGAGAATCATATCATGACGTTTAAAAACAGCTGCGTGACTCTGAGGCATCAATGTCGTATGTCTGTCGCCAGGGTTTAAATAATGATGTGTAGAAACATGACTGATTAGATACCGAGATCTTATCTCCATTATTACACATTAGCTACTGAACGGGGTGAATTTAGATTATTTTTGACTGTCATTCAAATGTGGCCCAAATCGTTAACCATGTTTAACCTCTCAGCCTTTACTCTCCCCAAAGGACCGCTTTATATCATCAGCTATATTACCAAAACATTTATCCAATATGCGTGTTAATCGAGTGGGGCAGTCCACATACTGATTTATAGATAGCTTTATAGATCACATAAATTCATATCTCCAAAAATAAAAATTGGTTGATCAGATGAGCGAGTCAAGGCGTTATTATAACTCTGTTATTTTGTTTGCGGCTTCTTCGTTATTCAGGCCTGTGATGTGTTAAAATGACAGTAATCTGTCCAAATTCCCCGGGCAAATACAAAGGTCTGAAAGACACTGACATAAATTCAGTCTGTAGTACATACTTTGTTATGCACAAAAAAGCACAAGCCTTGTCCCACAGACTTACGAGATGCGACGTTGTCTCTGTCGGCTCTAATCATTGTATAGCCATTTAAAGCAATGTCCTGCATATCTTCTCTTAACCAAGTCTCTGTAAAACATAACAGATGACTTTGCCTTGTCATAGTTGATTTGAGCTGCTACTTCATCTATTTTATTCCTCAGGGAACGTATATTTGATAAGGTAAGTTAAAACCTCTTCTTTCAATCTTCTTGATCCTCGTTTCTTAGGAAAACACCTTTGATTATTTATCCTCGAATTCTTCACCAGTTCATAGCAGTCTTCTGGTAAATCAATTTGTGAGATGCAAAATCTTGACAGAGATAAGAGTATCAGAATCTCCTCCCGTGTGTAGATGAGGACGCCAGTCACCACACTCGCTCCCGAGCCCACCGGCCACGATCACAAACACGACCAGGCCAAGCCAGAAACCAGCGAGTGTTCATGTTTAGAGAGCAAAGTCAAACAAGACAAAACAAGGAATAGTGACAACACGTGAAGCATTGGGTCTGCAGCAAAGCCATGCCCCGGAACCGCAAAACTGGCTTACTAGCACATTATTAGGAATGGTGATTTGCAAAGAATCATAAAAACCCGTATTCTCACTTCTTCTGTAGATAAAGCTGGCTCACGAATGAACAAAGATCGATCGGGGATCGGTGCATTCACTTTAAAGCAAAAGTAACGTTAAATCCTCTGCATCTTCAGGGACTCAGATGTGAGTTAATGATGACTGCTATATTCATTATTACATCAAACAACTAAACACCTCAATCGCCTGTTAATCTGAGACATATAGTCTTCCCTGCACCGGAGTCGGTCGGGCTGTTTACAGCTCACTCAGGGCGGGGCTAAGGTAAGACGGTCCTGTCAATCAAGATATCTCGTGGGAGGGGCTTGAGCAGAACTACGTCATTCTGACAGGAATCTCAGAACAGCATGATTTGAGAAAGATGATTTTAAAATAGGGATTTAAAAAAAAAATGGGTGGATTTTCATCATTATAGAGTGGATGTGTACACACTTCCAACACATTTATGTTCAAACAACTTGAACAATGAATTTAGCATCCTTTAAAGCAGTTAGCAATGTAATGTAATGTGTTTCAGAAAGAGCAGCTTGGACAGAATTGAAAACATTTTTAAAACAAACAATTAAGTGTTTGAACAACATGAGGTCAAAAATTACGCTGTGAGGTGGTGCAAAGCTAATATTAAATCATAAAGGGTTATCATAGATAATTAATACTAAAACTTAAATATAACACTCTTAAACATTTTATTTTAGCAAGTTGCTAGGGCAACATTTTCTTCATTTAATTTAACTTGATACTAAAATAGTAAAACTGAAATAGAATACTAATAAAAAAATAATACAAAATTAGCTCAATTTTGTTCAGTGTTGATTTAATTAAGCTCAATAAGTGTCAACTATGTTTCAAAATGAATCAATTATGAAATATATTCAGTTCTGCTGTAAAGCAGCTCTAAAGAAGTCAATAGTGTCAATTCTGTTCAATAACAGTATCAGGGCGGCAAATTTCAGCAATTATACAATATTATAAATATATGTTTTTTAACTTGAAATAATGTA
Source organism: Gymnocypris eckloni scoliostomus (assembly GCA_027564155.1). Classification (NCBI taxonomy): domain Eukaryota; kingdom Metazoa; phylum Chordata; class Actinopteri; order Cypriniformes; family Cyprinidae; genus Gymnocypris; species Gymnocypris eckloni. Next base: position 22,300,208 of record CM050436.1, on the reverse strand, counting down.
TTTATTTGCGTGTCATGTGACTAACCAATAAATATAATGATAATAATAATCTATAATAATGTTAAATTACTGAAATATTAATTTAAATTCTCAGGAAGGACATCAGATGGGTTTGACTGACACAAAAGTTTCAGTAACTCTTCTTTAAAGTATTAAAGTTGACAAATTGTGCTTATTAATTTATAAAATATGAATAAAGGCCAATCAATATTCTGTTTTTTATTATTACAATTTTAAAAAGCATGCCAGAATTCACAATTTTGTTGCCAATAAAATGTGTAGTATACAGATTATTATATTTAATATGTATTATGTAAACATATGTCTTCTGAGGATGAGGGAGGGACAGACAGACAGGGGGGGGGGGGGTATTCTGGGCATGTGTCTGCATGTATGTGCTGGTGAAAAGTTTTCCACATGACGGACGAGAGGCGGCGCGGGGCAGGCCGCTGGCCCAGACAGCAGGAGCGTGTGTGTGTGTGTGTGTGTGTGTGTGTGTGTGTGTGTGTGTGTGTGTGAGACAGCAGGACAACATTCTGGACCCCTTCAAGCAACTCCAAATAGATTTCAAGGCAAAAGATATTTGCATAAGTAAGACAGGGCTAAAAGCCATGGTGGAGCGCGGCTCGTGTTCACTGAACAGATGGAGATCTCTCTGGGCTCTCCGGCAGAAATTACAACTTATTAGAACATCAGTGTGTGTGTGTGTGTGTGTGTGTGTGTGTGTGTGTCTCTGTCTGTCTGTATGTGTGTGTGTGTGCGTGTGTGTGTGTGAGAGACTGTGTGTCTGTGAGTGTGAGTGTGTGTGTGTGTGTGTGTGGTGTGGTGTGGTGTGGTGTGTGTGTGTGTGTGTGTGTGTGTGTGTGTGTCTGTCTGTCTGTGTGTGTGTGTGTGTGTGTGTGTGTGTGTGTGTGTGTGTGTGTGTGTGTGTGTCTCTGTCTGTCTGTGTCTGTATGTGTGTGTGTGTGTGTGTGTGTGTGTGTGTGTGAGAGACTGTGTGTGTGTGTGAGTGTGTGTGTGTGTGTGTGTGTGTGTGTGTGTGTGTGTGTGTGTGTGTGTGTGTGTGTGTGTGTGTGTGTGTGTGTGTGTAGAGAGACAGTGTGTGTGTGTGTGTGTGTGTGTGTGTGTGTGTGTGTGTGTGTGTGTGTGTGTGTGTGTGTGTGTGTGTGTGTGTGTGTGTCCTGAAAAACCCGACCACACAAGAGCCGAGCTGGAGTTTAACATTGAGTTGTCGTTTGTTAACATTAGCTGACATGACCTAAAATAACGTTTGATTTTACACAAGTATTAATAAATGCTGAAATGAACAGAGTAATAAAAGTTCATTGTTAGTTGGTGTTGATTTATTTTAGTAGCATATACTAATGCATGACAGTATGACATATAATACTGTTCAGAAGTTTTGAGGTTAGTAAGATTTATTTAAAGAAGGCCCTTTTGCTCACCAAGGCTGCATTTATCTCATTACAAATACAGTAAAAACAGTAATAATGTGAAATATTATTACAATTTAAAATAACTGCTTTCTATTTTAAGATATTTTAAAACGTAATTTATTTCTGATGCAAAACTGAATATTCAGCATCATTATTCCAGGCTTCAGTCGTTATCATCAACACTGAAAACTGATGTGCTTCTTAATATTTTTGCATATAGTAAATAATTTGTATATGATTTTCTAAGATTTCTAGGTCTGAATGTCAGTTTTAATATTGCCTGACATTTTTTCAGTTTTTTTACTGAGTTTTTCCGTGTCATGGAAAATATCATATTAAAGCTATGGGAAAAAAAAATAATAATAACTACAGTAACTAACTGAATTAATTAATTAATTAATTAATTTGGATAATAGGTTTGAATTTGGCAATTATGATTTATTGATGCTGACATAAAATGTCCTGTCAATATATTGTATAATACATTGTATATGTGTTAATAAAATAAAAACAAACTAAAAATATAAAAATTTAAATATATAACAAAATAAAATATATAAATAAATAAATAAAATATGCAAAAAAAGTCAAATATATACCATTAAATTAGTCAAATAAGTTATCAGGGAGGATAAAAATGATCATAAATGTAGTTAATTTAACTTTTGACCTTCGTAAGGAACCCTTGCTCATCTCATGTGCTCTTTTCATATTCAGACCTTTACTGAATTACAGTGAGTCACAAATCAAACATGAACCAGCAGTGACTGATATCAATGAAGTCCAGTCTGATGTGTCCTCCAGGAACAAATATGCACAGGTGTTTTTGAGGCTTTGTGCATGAGGGAGATGTAATGATGACAGAATGTGTGTTTGTTGAGCTATTGCTAAAAAGTTATAACAAATAATCCAAATACTGTAAAGTGAGATTAGGAAATGACACAATCCAGATTCAGCATAATCACCATGACTCGACATTTCAGAGCAGAAGTGTTGAAGAGTCAGAGG
>CM050436.1:22292764-22295264 GCA_027564155.1 Gymnocypris eckloni scoliostomus | reverse complement strand
AGAGAGAGAGAGAGAGAGAGAGAGAGAGAGAGAGAGTAGCTGGAGTCAAAGAGAGAGAGAGTAGCTGGAGTCAAAGAGAGAGAGAGAGAGAGAGAGAGAGAGAGAGAGTAGCTGGAGTCAGAGAGAGAGAGAGAGAGAGAGAGAGAGAGAGAGATGAGGAGGATGAGATTTCTCTCTGAACACTAGATGGCCACCATCACTAGACAGATGCAACAAAGCAGCTGAATATTTGAGACACAAACTACATTTATATTTACATCACTGTCTATCTGAAAAACTGAGAGTCATTTACCAACTTCTTTAATCTGAATTACTGATGATTCGGAGTCAGACTGAATTCACACTAGTTATGCCCCTCCGGTCTCTCTGGAGCTTAACTTCAGATTAACTGACACTTTTCAATCCCCATCATTCAGACACTCTTTTCTGCACCAGTGTTTTCCTGATATACTCGCTAATCTCTTTCATTACGACTCCTGAATCCTTAGCCCTAATTATGACACTTACATTTACTAATACAAAGTTAAATATTCTGAATCTAATGACTAATTCTAAATCAAACTAATCTAACTCTACAAACTCAACTAACTAACTCCAATTAGTCCATTTGCTGTTAGTTATTTTGATTACTGTAAATAAATATTCTGATCTATTGTTTTAGTAAAACATCATCAACAGAGGTGAAACTGTATTGTTTATGCTCGTTAACCTGCTGGTTTTAAACATCATTCATTCTCTGGACAGTAACGAAGTTGATTTTAGTTCTCATTTAGAATTTGTCACTGGTTCTAATTGTAATTCTATAGATTTTAGATTTAATTCTATTATTTTAGATACTGATATTCAAAATATTATAATAAAACAATGCAATCAAATATACAATATTAAATATTAAAATAAAATAAAAATAAATATAAAATGAAATCAATCAAAATCATACAATACAAATAATACCAAAAATATAAAATATAAAAAATTAAATAAAGTATTTTTTGATAGAAAATAAATAAAACAAAAATACAAAAATATTAATTAAAATTAAATAAAAAATTCAAATAATAATAATAATAATAATAATACCATTTAAAAATAATAATAAAATAAAATAGAATACTATAAAATTATAACAGTGCAAATAAAATAGAAATTCAATAGAATAATGAAATGAATAATGAAATACCAAAAAAATTATAAAATAAAACAAAACAAAACTTGAGATGCCTGAACGTGGAACCAAACTGGAGCCATGCAGCTGTATACAGGGCAACAGCCGTGTGCCTTTGTCTCCTGATTCTAATTTGGATTCTGTTTCTGGTTCTAACCCTAGTTAGAACTAATTCTAGTTTAAATTCTAATTCTAATAGTCTCTTCATCGTGCTCCTCTCGTTCTTTTCTTCTGTCCTCACGGCTGTCACAGTAACTCAGCGTCTACATTATCTCTGCTGATTCCTCCCTGTCTCTCTCTCCTTTCCTCTTTGTGACAGTCAGAGTTGTTCAGAGTGACAGGTTGATATCAGAGTCCTAATCGCTGTCCGTGCCACCAGCCCAGGACCAGTCGACCCAGCCCTCGGGTGCCAGAACCCATCACTGTACCAAACACACACACACACACAGAGGCCCCTGCGGTGCCGAGCCACATCACTGTCCCCGTATCCTGCAGCCACCGGGGCCGAGACAGGAACACGAGCCCGTGTACTAGGTACACACACACATACGAGTGTCATAAACCATCAAGATTCACGGAAACACAGACACATATACATTACAGTGCCAGTTAGGGAGGGTCCCGCGGTGCCACGCCACATCACTGTCTACATCTACACTGGCACCAGGGGTCAGACAGGAGACTGCGTCACACACACACACACACACACACACACACACACACACAGACACACAGTCTTTGGGTGATTTAGATAATGACAGTCTATTTGGATCAACTCAAAGGAGGAAATCTGACTCTTAAAAACAAAAACAAAACATTTTTGCCGCTTCACGACATGTAAGAAGATTTTTATGTTCCACAAACAATGTTCTCTTCTGTGGTTCTGGAGTAGGTCATCTATATACAATAGGTGAATCCATGAATTTAATTTACATTCAAAGTATGCATGAGGCAAATATCAGTTCATGCATCCCATGGGAATTAAAGCCAAGACTTTGGTGTTGCTAGTGACATGCTCTATTGCTGGAGATACAGGAATGCTTGTTTTAGGCCAAAATTAATAGAACAAAATAAGAAATTATATTTTGCTTAAAACATTTTCCCAAAATATATATTACTTACATGCATCACAGTTGAATGTGTTATACACTATATTAAAGGGATAGTTCATGCAAAAATTACTCACCCTCATGTCTTTCCAAACGTAAGGGTTTTGTTCATCGTCAGAACACAAATTAGGATATTTTGGATGAAATCTAGAGCTTAAACAAATCGTACGAGTGAGGTTGTACAAATTGGTACGAATTAGCCACCTTGTAAAATACGTATGAATTG
>CM050436.1:22267764-22290264 GCA_027564155.1 Gymnocypris eckloni scoliostomus | reverse complement strand
TTCTCAGGAAATTATTTGTTTACTATTTATGAATAGAATACTGAACTTTATCACATATTTCACAGATTTTTCGTTGTTTTTTAATGCAAAAGAACTTTTAAAATACAGAATTAATTTAATTAAAATATCAGTCAATTTGCATGTCCCTATTTCCCACATTAAATCAAAGGATAATATAGAATACAATGAATCAAATTCTACCTACATTTTGCTTTAATTAAAATATACGTTTGTAGATATGTATTGTTAAAAGCACTATACAAATAAATGTGCACTGAATTTAATTGATTGTTTTCTTGCATTTTTAGTTTAACCCTGTTTACTGTGACAATTCCCCTTTTAAAATGATTTTTGCACTTTATTTTACTGAAATTATCTTCTTTTTTTAACAAAAATAGAGAATTATAAAAAAAAGAAATTCTGAAACTTTTTGCCACAAATTTGGCAAAAAAAGCTCAACATGAAAAGCAGATGTGTGCTAACCACTAGACAATCGCAGCACTATCTGAGACAATCATAGCTGCTAAGGTCTCTTAAAGGGACAGTTCGCCCAAAAATGTAAAAATAATAAGACTTTCGTTCATCTTCGGAACACACGTGTCATGGTACTCTCATGATCATGCATCTATGTCTGATACAGAAGAGAAGAAATGGTTGAATATAGTCGTTATTTTTGTTTTCTTTGTGCACAAAAAGTATTCTTGCAGCTTTATAACATTGCGTTTGAACCACTGATGTCACATGGACTATTTTTCACTATGTTTCTCTCTGTGGAGGATCAGAAAGCTCTCAGATTTCATCAAAAATATCTTAATTTGTGTTCCGAAGATGATTGAACGACGTTATGAGGGTGAGTAATTAATGATCTTTTTGGGTGAACTATTCCTTTAAACGATCAGTAAATTGGCAGAGCTTTTAATAAACGGTATTTTCAATATGTTTCACTGAGGGAGACGGGAAAAAAGAACAGGACTACAAACTGGCAAAAGGCAAACAGAAAAAGGGCGAAGGGAAGAGATAAAGAGAGGCCAACTGAGAAAGACAGACGGAAGAGGAAAGAGTAACAGACAGAGTGAGTATACTGCAGCATGGCTTCCCTCTAGCTACAGCTTCTTGACTTGTTTATGTATGGCGGAGAGAGGGGTGAACATATGGTGTACTAAAGCGTGGACTTGTCTTCCCCACACCCACAGGGGGTCTGTCTCACTGTATCACTCACGCATGAGCAGACAGGACAGGGCGCTGTTTCCAGCGTCTCTCTCTCTGCCCTGATTATCTCTGCTGCCTACTGCATTTTGATAGATTCCTTTATCCAAGCTCGCCTTTTCTTTTGTGAAAAAACTCTTGTACATCACAAAATATAACTATAATAGTTCCTTGTATTATCTCAAAGCTCAGGTTGAATCACTTGAACACTGTGCAACCACCAGTTATATATACTACTCGTGCAAACACTCAAAACTCAAGAAAAATATCATTTGAATATTGCAAAGCAAAAAAAAAATCACTTAAACAGCAAAATTTCATATAAATATTTCATGATCATTTCTTAAATTAAGTTATGTAACATTGTTAATGTTTATATTATTGTTTTTGTAATGCATATCAATTTATTTCACCAGTTTAGCTCTTGCTGTAGGTTTAACGTTAATCAGTTTTAATGCAATGCATTCAGGAATCGATAAATAATCACTTCAAGACAACTGCTTGATTCTTCTTCAAATTAAATCGATTGAATGTCTGCAATATTTACAATTTTTACAAGCAGCAACTTTATGCTACCTTTTAAAATACCTTGTTTTGGCCAAATTCTACGGCATCATCACACAAATCTACAAAGATAGAAATCCCAGAATGCATTGCAACAAGCTCAATTAAATTAACACAAGAGTGTGGATAAAAGAAATCAATATTACAATATATATATTATTAATAATAGTCATATATTAGTATATAACAATAAATAAATACGTCATGTGTATGTATAATACATAAAATCTTATTCAAAACTGAAAAATATCAATATTAAATATTAAATATCATATTAAATATAATTTAGAAACCAATGTGATTTTACAGCAGAATTGCATACGATATGACTTGTTAATAAATAAATAGAATTTCATTCAAATCAGAAAAATATCAACATAAATATTTTTCCTTCAGTAAAATATATGAAATATCATTATAAACCAAGATAAATGTAAAATAAAATTGCATAGGATAATACAACGTAATATCAGAGAATAAATATATTTGACTATAGTAAATATCAAACTATTTTAATAATTAATACAAATTAAATTAATACATATTTTCTTACTTAAAATCATTCTTATTACATTAGAAAATTGCTAAATACATTTCATTCCATTCGAAAAGAAAAGTGATGTTAAACACACACTGAGAGAGAGAGAGAGAGAGAGAGAGAGAGAGAGAGAGAGAGAGAGAGAGAGAGAGAGAGAGAGAGAGAGAGAGAGAGAGAGAGAGAGAGAGAGAGAGAGAGAGAGAGAGAGAGAGAGAGAGAGAGAGAGAGAGAGAGAGAAAGAGAGAGAGAGAGAGAGAGAGAGAGAGAGAGAGAGAGATGTACCGTTTTTCATTAGTTTTAAGCATAAACATAACATGAAAAATTTAATGTAAGCTAAATTCAAGATATATTTGTAACAAATCTTAGTGTTTCTAGAACACACATCATGAAAGGATGCATCAGAACAGCACCTCTGACACACAGATCGAGGAGAGTTCGTCAGGAATACACACACACTCACTCACTCACTCACTCACACACACACACACACACACACACACACACACACACGACGTCCCTGAAAGTCGAAGCATTTACAGATACACGCACACACAGTTACTCCCTACAGGTCAGTGAATTCACACACAGCCGAACCCTGCAGGTTGTTTGCTGCTCGCACACACACACACACACACACACTCTCGCCCTGCAGGGTGGGCTGATTGACAGCTCTCCTGATGGCGGGTGGCAGCAGCTGATGTTTCCCCTCATTTCGTCTTCCTGTTGCCTGGGTCAGGTGACACCCACAGGTGCAATGGTGAGCACCCCTAGAGCTCTGCCGCTCCACTCACATATGGCTGTGTGTGTGTTTGTGTTGATGTTTATATGCATGTGTTTGTCTCGGAGGAAGTAGGGGGGTCAGTTATTCATAGATCAGAATCACGGAGGCAGAAAGCAGATGTTACCCATCACTGTCAGACAGACGCATACACTGACATTAACACCACACCGGCTACAGATCTAGTGTCTCCACCGCTCCTGGCCACACATACACTGACACAAACGCCACTCGGAGTTGACGAGCGAACACTGCTATTACTCATACTTATATGTATGCTACTTATGTAAATCACTCAAATGTTGACTGAGGTAGCACATAAACCGACAGCAGTTGCGCTGATGGTCATGACCAAGCTGCATTTCTTTCTTCTGTGGAACAAAGAACTCTAGTGGTGCAAACACTTTCACCGTATGGATAAAAAACAGAGACATTTTTCTAAATATCTTCTTTCATGTTCCGCAGAAGAAAGAAAGTCCTACAGGTTTTGGAACGAAATGAGGGTGATTGACAGAACAGTCATTTTTTATTGAACTGTGCAAAAAATGAAAATTTGCTGTAAATAGAATAGATTTGGAGAAATGTAGCATTCCATCTCTTGCTCACCAATAGATCCTCTGCAGTGAATGGGTGCCGTCAGAATAAGAGTCCAAACAGCTGATTAAAAACATCACAATCATCCAAAAGTTATCCACACCACACTCCAGTCAATGAATTTATGTCTTCTGAAGTAAAAAGTTATGTGTTTGTAAGAAAACAATCCATCATTAAAGCATTTTAAGTTTAAACCTTCACTTCTGGCTAAAATATTAGGAGTCCATAATCCATAAAAAGGCTTCCTCCAGTGAAAAAGTCCATTGCCTGTTGTCCTCTATACACAAATCTACACACATATTTGTTTAGGACTATGTTGGACTGTTTTCACTTGTAAACACTGCTTGATCTGTGCATATTTCTGTCCTGATTCAGACGAGACGACCTTTTCCACTGGACAAAGCAATATTATGTACAGAGGACTTGTATTTTATCCGGAAGCAATGGTTTGAAGTTAAAATGCTTTAATGATGGATTCGTTTCTTACAAACAAGCAGCTTTTTGCTTCACAAGACATTAAGTGATGGACTGGAGTGGATTATTGAGATGTTTTTATCAGCTGTTTGGACTCTCATTTTGACGGCACCCATTCACTGCAGAGGAGCCATTGGTGAGGAAGAGATGAATGCTACAATTCTCCAAATCTGTATTGATAAAAAAACAAACTCATCTATATCTTGGATGACCCGAGGGAGAGTCAATTGTCAGCTATTTATTATTTTGGGATGAACTGTTCCTTTAAGATGTCAGATTTCCATTGTATAATCTTTGATGATTGGTTGAAAATTTAAATCAGGTTTAACTGACAAAATTCTGGAATGATTGGAAGGAACTACGAAAGCAGAACCGTTGTGCGTTTCTGAGCATCAACAATAACTTGATTCTATTCATACAGGACGCTACTCGAAGGCTGTTCCAGACAATAAACAACTGAATCCCTTTTATATGACTGTTAGTGAAGTGTGCACATGATGGCCTCTTGAAGAACATCATTCTGCAGTTTATGGACAGTGAATACTCATGCAGGCCTTTGGATGGACAGAAATGACACACTCCAGCGTTAAAGTCGTCAGGAATGTTCCCTCGAGAACAGATTATATTGTTCACTCTCGCTTGTACAGAATAAAAAACACTCATGTGTAATTAAAACATTCTGGTTGGGATGGTTCACTTCCTGTCCTTTAAAGTTGATATTTGTAATTTGAATGTAACAGTGAATGTAACAAATTTTAAATATCAACAAAAGCAAAAATTCTAATCTAATCAGGTAAAGAATTGCTGCATTCTACTATTGATAAAAAACATGTATAGAGGGATAAAATGAAAAACACAGAGAGGGAGGGGCAGAGGAAGGAGAGGCAAAGAAAGAAAGAAGAGTTAGTTGAATAATTGATATTTGCTGAGAGCGATATGAGTTTTCTTAATGTGCCTCACAGCATTAGCTAAGAGTGCCGCTGTTAGCGTCCAACACCACAGGGCCAAAAACAGACAGAGTCCCAAAAACACTTCAGCCGTGTGCTTAGTCACGCACACACACACACACACACACATATACACACGCACCCGCACGCACACGCACGCACACACGCGCACTCACACACACACACAGTCACACACACACACACACGCACCCGCATGCACACGCACGCACACACACACACACACACACACACACATATATACACACGCACCCGCCCGCACACACACGCACCCGCACGCACGTGCACTCACACACACACACACATACACATACACACGCACCCGCATGCACAGGCGCGCACTCACACACACACACACACACACGCACAGACACACACACACACACACAAGTGTGTTTAAAATAAAAACTTGCGCCTTATACTTATGAATTTAATCTGTGATCTTAATGTGTATGAACAATTACCTCAGGAACATTTTACAGAATGATTTCTGAAGGGTCATGAGTATAAAACCTTTATTGTGAGGAAATAAACAAAATTTGTGAGGAAAAAAAACAATATAGAATTAAATCAAAACATGTTATTTTATTTCAGCTAATTGCCGAAGCAACATTTCTCTTTTTTTTTTACTTTATGTACTAAAATAACTAAAACTTAATTAAAATTGAATGAAAACTATATATACATTTTTTTTATAACTAATTAAAAACAAAACATTTCTAAAAACTTGAACTAAAATATAAACAGAAAATACAATAAAAAGTATACAGATAGAATACAAATATTTCAAAATTTTACAATAAAAACTGTAATAGTATCTTAATTATACTAAAATAACACTAACACACACAACGGTTATGTAGAATTATCATTACATTGACTTATTATTATAAACTATGCATAGAGTTTAGGACCATACCATGAGAGAGTGAGAGAGAGAGAGAGAGAGAGAGAGAGAGAGAGAGAGAGTGTGTGTGTGTGTCAGTGAGGTGAGTGTGTGTGTGTGTGTGTGTGTGTGTGTGTGTGTGTGTGTGTGTGTGTGTGTGTGTGTGTGTGTGTGTGTGTGTGTGTGTGTGTGTAAAATCCTCTTTGATAAATGTGTTGATATTAAAGTAATGATGTGCTCTGTGAAAATGTATAACTGCACAGCTGGATCGCTGCATTGACCCAGCAGCATGTGCCTGTGTGTGTGTGTGTGTGTGTGTGTGTGTGTGTGTGTGTGTGTGTGTGCATGTGTTGGCCTAAGGTTGCTCTCTCTGACTCATAATGAAGTCGAGCTGTCATGCTCACAGATGCCTGAACATACGGACACACTATCTCTACTTCATCTTGAGGTTCATACACACAGAAATACAGTTCATTATCTTCAGGTACACACACTCATGAATCAGTGAGCGGGTTCAAATAATGTGGAAAAAAGCGCTCAAGGAATTTATTCAGTGCTCAGAGGATGCTCTTTCATAGATCAGGACACCCTGTGTGTTTCAATCAAGTACTTTGTTTCAGATGTTTCTTTAGGAGAAATAAAAAAGAGACAAATGAGACTTTACAGAGCTTTTGATTAAAACAAAGTATTTTCTATTAGTGGGGTAAGAAAAATACACTTCAACCAAAAGGAATAAATACTTTTTCTTAGATTTTTTCAAATATATACATTTTTTAGAAAACAAGACTTAAAATCTAAAATCAATTTCCTTCTCAACTTTAATTTTTTTTTAATTTTTTTTACATATTTGTAATATAAAGCGAAACAAAAAAATACTAAGAAATAAAAAAAAATGTCCAATGACTGAATTAAATTTGGGGTCTGTTCCTCACTCAAATATAAATCAAATGACTATAACATATTGAATAATATCACTCTAAAAAATGGTGCTATATAGCACTAAAAGTGGTTCTTGGCTCGTAATCATAGGGGAACCACTTTTGGTGCTATATAGCACCATATCTTTAAAGATACTATACAGCACCTTTGTCAAATGGTGCTATGTAGAACCATAAGAGGTGCCATAATGCATTGTATTTCTTCAACAAAAATGGTGCTAAACAGCACCAACAGTGGTTCTTTGGCTCGTAAAGAACCTTTAAAGGAGCTTAACAGGTTCTTTGTACGGAAGTGGTGCTATATAGCACCTCAGTCATGCCAAAGAACCGCTGAAGAACCACTGAAGCACCAAGATTTGGTGCTAAACCCAAACCCAACGAGCCAAAGAACCACTTTTAGTGCTGTACAGCACCATTTGTTTAGAGTGTATGTACAGGTCATGTAAATTACTTTTATGATGATTTTTACATAGTTTTTGAATAACACCACAAACTGCTATTGTTCAGAATGTCATGGCAGATAGTAAACGGCAGAATTTTTTTTTTTTTTTATAAATGATTCCTCATAAATATTTTGCCCCTAACGGATGAAGGGTCTCTCTCTCTTTCACCCATAAGTTGTAAGTTTATTATAATATAGCAATACAATATAATATGTCTCTTTATGAGTGTAGCTTTTAAGCCTTAAAGATCGGAAAATGTATTTTAATTTTAAAGAAAAGTAGATTTGACATTCTCATGTGTACTAAAATAATTATTAATAAAAGTGAATAAATTAATAAATAATAATAAAGACTATACTGGCATATTAAAAAAAAACCTAATAAAAATGATAAAATGCAAAATTACTATAAGTACAATTAAAATGAAAATAGGAAAATAATAAAGATTGACTACAGTGAGTCAATGACAGAAATGTATTCCTCATAAACCCCTTTATTTTGCCCCTAACGGAGGCAGGTTTCTCTCGGTCACCTATAACTTGTACATGTTCTCTCTCTGTTTCTACAGATGGTTAGCCCCACGGATCATGCTGTCACAGTTCATCTCCTCTCGTGTGTCTGACAGCACGCCTGATCCTCCAGGAAGGGCTCAAACCCCCCCGCCTGTCACATATCGCTCACTGCACTGATGACATCCAATACTTCCCCATTAAACATCTATTTCATGAGCCAAAACAAGGCTGCACTGCTAAAAAATTATAACAGTTTTCTTGGTCAAAATGAGTATTTTAACTAGTTTTTAGTGGAATAAATCCTATAAATTGTTCACCATATTCAGCATAAATCTAACATAATTGAACTGAACTGAATAATGACACGATGATCTTCTGTTGAACTGCTGGAATTGAATTAGTTTCAGTTGATTTATTTTAAAACAGTAACACTGTTATTTACTGTTTATTAACGTGAAGCTGCTTTAAAACCGTTTAAACTATATTTATACAAATTCTGTATATTATAAATATAATGCAGTATATAAAAAAGGTCACTTTAAAATCTAATTTTTTTGTGTTAGTAAGTTTAAATAACACTGAACTGAATAATGACACTAGTATCTTATGTAATTACTTTGCAGCTGGAATTTAATTGGTTTCATAATTGATGAATTTTACAACATTATTTTCTTGTTTATTAATGTGAATCTGCTTTGAAATGGTTTTGAACTATACATGTATAAAACAATATTACATTTTTGTTGTATATATATAATGCACTGTATAAATGCCAATTAACTTAAACACTTTTTGTCAATGTAATAACAAATATAATTTAATTCACATTTAATTTCAACTTTTAATAATCATTACTGTTACACTCTCTGAAAACAAGTCTTAATATATTATGCAATTCTGCTTCTCAAATACATGCATGCTTATTATGATCAGTAATTTTACAGGAAACATGACAAAAATAAAAATGTATGATACATGTTTGAGCTGACACAACTGAATTTTTAATTCCAAATGGTTTAAAAATATTTCAAAGCTACCAAAATCAACATAACGACTAACATTGTTAATGCCAAATGCTAATAGAGCTTCTATAAATAAAATATGAAAATAATTAGACTTGTATATTCTTATTTGTAAGTCACTCTACATTTTGAATGAATGTAAAAAGTCCATCACTATTTCATTAACATCATATCTGTTTCCTCAGAGACAGCATGAACTTCTCAGAGATGCGTGAGTGAGTGAATTTTGTGGCTAGTTTGTGTTAAAGATATTAAATGATGCAGTTTGTGGGACTGACCCGGCCACAGAAACACTGATGAGGACCGTTCTGAACGGCTCAGAGATATGGAGAAGTGGAGTCCTTTGATTATTCAGAAAGCTTTCTCCGTCCAGACCACATATATGTTATGAATGATTGATGTGTTCGGCCTTTATTTACCGATCCGTCATGCACTGTTAGCGGTGCACATGCTTTTCTACAGACTCAAACTGGGTCAAACCGCGCGTGAGGACCGAGAGACTTGGAGACAGAAGTGCATGAAGAGAGGTTTCTCATCGCCGTGATTCCACTCTAAACCCGACTGAACGAAGAGTTCACTTCGTTATTCACACTCATGTCGATCCTCACACATTTTTATTTTGTTTTGTAATCTGACATTAATGTTGAAATGTAAAATTGTACTATATTGCTTGTTAAAATTGTGAATTTCATTTTAATTTCCATTTGAAGCAAATTAATATATTTGTTTTATTTTAATTCAATACAGTTTTATTTTTAATTGTTAAATCTTTTTTGCACTGCTTTAGGCAACATTTAATTTAAATCTAAATTAATAATTTAATTTCAGTGGTATTTTAATTCTTATGAAAACTTGTATGCACTGCTTTGAGGGATATTTAATTAATTAACTTTTTATTTATGAACAAACTTTCACATCAATGTCAAAATGATGTGTTAACACTCTTTTGCACTGCCTTGGGCAATATTTATTGTATTTTAATTATTTTATTTTTGAGTAAATTCATATTTAAAGTTAACTAATTAAATACAATTTAAATATTTGTATTTTAATGGTTACCAAACTATTGCTTTTGGCTTTAATTTAATGTAATTGTTAGTAAAGCTTTTTGATCATTTTGGGCGATACTTAATACAATTTTCATTTATATATGGTTTTATTTTAATTGTTAAAATTGTTATAAACTTTTTAGTACTGCTTAGGGCAATGTCATTTTATTCTATTTAAAACTACAGGTCCTTGCTATGCCAATAAAACACACTAAATTGAAACTAAACTCAGACACAGTTCCATAAAGTGCTGTGAGAAGGCTGCTCAAGTTTCCATCAGCGACTTTAAATTGCACTCCGGCCCAATTAAGCAAACTGTGCCAGTACAGCGAGTCTGAAGAGTCTCCACTACTCCTTAATGGACTGTACCGGGCCAGTTTCCTAATTTGGACCCACTTGAGCTTGTGCCAATAGCAGGGGAGGCAGGAGGGGCCTGTGCCTGATTGTACTGCCCCAAGGCATCCCTCCTAGAGAATATATATATCTGCCTCGCTCTCTTGTTCATCCATGTGTGTATGAGTGAGTGTGTGTGTGTGCGCGCATCGCTCTCCCCTCATAAAACACCCGAGCGCACATCACCGGCCGCCTCTGGAACGGAACATGACTCAGACGCGCAGCAGGTAAGTCAAGCCGTTATCTGCGGATATAAGTTATGATGACGTAAGAGTTTACAGCTGTTTAGAGCACTTTATGAGCAGATAGTGTGATTGTGATGCAGAACTGAAGTGTTTCTGTGTTTGAACGTCTCGAAAGCAGCGGTGTGCATCTGAGTTACTGAGATGAACTGCTGATAATCAGATGAAAAAGTCTTGATTCACTTAAAAAAAAAAAAGCTGTATGGGATGATATTATGTGACTAATATAATGCAGGATAAAATACATAATCCATATGATGATAATGCATTGTATACTAAATGTGTCAAATTAAAATGCACATGGTTCGCGTGTGTTATATAGCTTTATATATATATAGGTTTTGAGTTAAAAGGCCAATTACACAATCTAGGAGTAGTTTGAGTGTTTGTTTTCGAGTTCAAAACGGTCCTAAAATAGAATCATTTTGTGAATTCTATGCGCAAAACTAAAATTCCAAATGTTATATAAGTGTTTGTGAACAATTGAAAACCATTAAACTACACTTGAAATACAAAGTAAAATGACCAAAGTCAATTTTAAGCAAAAACTGTTCTAAAGATTTATTTTTATTATTTTTGTTGTTGTTAAAATGAAACGGTCGGGCCACATTGTCAGATTAATATTGGGGCAAGTTGTCACATGGGTTTCAAATGCTGAAATGGCACTGAATTAAGTACATTTGTTATCTTTGTGACTGCGGTTTCATTGATTGTTTTGCACTTCATACTTGTCCTTCTGTTTAAATTTTGCTTTAAAAATCTATTATAGGCTGTTGAATGATAAACTCCATTGTGACAACTCACCCCATACGGTGTCCCGTCACAAAAGGTCCACTTGTGTTTAACAAACTCTATCTTTTTCTATAGGCAACAACAGCTTGCAAAAAAATGCCACATTTATTAATTAAATCAGATAAAATTAATATATATATATATTCAACCCTATCAACCCTTAAAAATATTTCGAGTGTAAAGTGTGACATCTTGCTCCAGACTCTTCGAAAGGATGCTATACATTAAGACATAAGATACAATATAGGCTTTATTATATTGCTAATAAAAATGAAATTTTATGCAAATTGGATTTAAAAATATAACAGAATTTCTAAAGTAATGCCTTGTTGATTATAATAATAAAAAAAATTATGATTAAATTACATTTATTATTATTATCATTACATTTATTTAAATTAATATTAAAATAACAATTAAAAATGTATTTTCTTCGACA
The DNA here is from genome assembly GCA_027564155.1 of Gymnocypris eckloni scoliostomus. NCBI lineage: Eukaryota > Metazoa > Chordata > Actinopteri > Cypriniformes > Cyprinidae > Gymnocypris > Gymnocypris eckloni. The sequence continues at coordinate 22,278,429 of CM050436.1, read as the reverse complement.
TAAGATATTGTAATTTAATATTTGTATTAAATATTGACCTTTTTTTAGATAAAATATGAAAATATGACATTCAAAGCAGAAATTAATTTTAGATTGTTTATTTTCTAGATCCTTCATCAAGAGTTAAATTGAGAAAAAAATCATGTCACCATCAAACTTATTCTGCTGAACTACTGTGGAGGTACGAGCCGCTCTCACACACACACACACGCACGCACACACACACACACACACACACACACGCACGCACACATGCACACACACACACACGCACGCAAAACACACACACACACACACACACACACACACACACACACGCACACACACGCACACGCACACACGCATGCACACATGCACACGCACGCCTGCGCACAAACACACACACACACACACACACACACACACACACACACACACACACACACACACACACACACACACACACACACACGCAAGCACGCACGCACGCACACACAAGAGTCGCCTAAAACATTCAAAAGCATTGCATGCCGATATATCTTAGACAGAAGATTTGCTTTTCAATCAATCGTCCGTTTTGTTCGCTGCTGTTGCCCTGTGTTTGTGTGTGTTCTCAGTTCTTGGATTTGTCGCAGCATGTCGATGCTTTTAGAAAGCGTCCCTATTTAAGCGAGACAATACATATTTAACACACAACGATTCGAGTGTTCACGTGAGTGTCATCGACCAGCGTCCGGCCGAACCCCGAGGGCCTTAAAACTAACACACCACAAAGAATGTCCCGCAGTGAAAACAACTCTAAAATAATTCTATTGATTAACGCTAACAGCAGCGTTTGATGTCCAGTTAAAACCAGATAACGGGTCGAGGAGGGGGACGTAACCACAACATGACCGAAACACACACACACACACACACACACACACACACACACACACACACACACACACACACACACACACAATGGTAAAACACTGGAGGATTAGCAGACAGACCGACTGCGGCAGATCGTTGCAGATGTGATTTCATTCTTTCTCTGAGTGCTGTAATAGATGAAAGTTTGGTGAAATTCATCGCCACTCGTCTTCTTTAAACCGAAATGACTTCGGGCTCACATTGTCTCAACACCCCGAGATACAAGCACCAAAACTCATGCCTCACAGCGGGACATTTCATCCTCCCTTCATTTCATCTGTAATCTGCTCTCTCTCTTTTTTATTCTCTCTTTCCACCCAAAGCAAAATGCCAGGAGCAAATAATAAATAATCAAGAATAAAGAGTATTTTTATCATAACAGAGAGGCATTTGAGTGATATCTTAGTCTTTTGTGCTTCTCTTTTAATTATGCCATAATTTAATTGCTTTCACTGTTCCCTCTTCTGAATGCTTTTATTAATAATAAATATGATTAGTTAAATTACATCAACTTAGTTTAGTTGGTTCTTTCTGAAAGACTGTAAAAATTTAATGTTGTACACTAGTTTTGTTTAAATTCTTTTCTATTAAAACAGACGTGTGAGAGGAAAAACTACATTTAAATAGAATTGTATTTAATATTTGCTCATGATAGGGTGTTAACAGACTTATGATTGTCAACTGTTAATATTTAAAATAATACAAAATTATATAAAATATTTTACAAATAAATAAAACATATAAAATATTTTTCAGTGTCTTTAAAAATAAATTTTACGTTTATTTATTTCCTGCAAAGTATACATTATTTTTATTAAGGAACATTTGTCAATAAAAAAAGATTATTTTAAAATTAAAGATTATTAATTTTGTTAATCTATAAAAACTGTTAAAATAAGCAGGACAAAAAATGTAATATAAATATAATACTATAATAAAATAAAAATATATAAAACTTAATTAGTACGACTACATTTATAAACAAATTTGAAAAACAATTCTATTAATCTTAGAGTTTTTAACTTGTTTATTAGAGGCCTTAATGCACACTTCTATGTAATAATTTGCATTAAAATTGCATTAACCAAACATTAAAATTGTGACAAAAGCTATAAAATAAAATAAAAATCACTTGACTTAATAGTAAAATATTATATTATATAAATCAAATCTCTAAAATACAGTTATTCAGTCATGCATTAGATTTTTTTAAACAAGAAAAACCTAAGAATTAAGTGTATTCTTATTAGATTCATTGAAATGTAAGATAAAAGTCATTCTTTCTTTGACTGTAGAAGATACAAACTGCACAGGAATGACGAGATACAGTGTAATGTCTGAGAGACGTGGACGGACCGATAGAGCGGGTAAAAGAGCAGTCAATCTGCCTTGACCCACATTCCTCCGCTAACGATGCCCCGCGGGCGTGATGCCAATCTCTCATTAACACACATACACGCGTCCCTCTGCCCTTTGTCAGGATGTGCCTACAGCTGACCTTCAGGGTCCTGCTGTAAATACTACACAGGTGCAGCCGCCTCCAGAAACACACACACACGTAATGAAAGGTGGCAGATAGAGGACTTTCGGCACTTCTGAGAACGCCACAACGTCTCTCATCATCTCATCCTCTTTGCTAAAGTCTGAGAAGTCAAAACTGACTCCATTTACTTTCTTACGACACGTTACAGGTCTTATTACGAACAATTCATCAGTGCATGTTTACAATTTTCTATCAAAATGAAGTAAAATATCTAAACATTTCTAATTAATACATTTACATCGTAATTAATACATTGTTCTACATTTATTGTTAATAAATGTCCAATTTCATATTACTAAATTAAAATGGGTTGCAAACATGAGGTCCACATTGACGTTACCTGGCTAGCTTTTCTGATCATTAAAATAGAAATATGTAATAATATAAATAAATATTTATTTATAATAATTGTATATTTATAAATACATATTACACTAAAAACTAATTGATTTTTTACTGTTATATTTAATATTATAAATTATTAAATGTAATTTAAAATATTAAATTCTTAAAATAATATTTTGTTTATCTGTAATAGTGATGTAAATCATTAAATACGATAATTTAAAATAGTATTAAATTAATAAAGTTTTAATATTTTTGAATAAATTTTTTATATATTACATAATTAAATTTAAAACAATAATGTCCAAATTTGAAGCTTTTTTAGGAACTTTTTTTAAGTAGAAACATTACTTTTTTCCAAATTTTTCCAATTTAAAAATATTATTACATTATTAAAATAATATTTTGTTTATCTATATGATATTCTAAATTATTGAATACAATAATTAAAAATATTATTACATTATTAAAATAATATAATTGTTTAATAATGACCTGACTTATAAATTGTTAAAATATTGTTTGATAAAATTCTAAATGTAATACTACTACTAATAATAATAATAAATAAATAAAATAAACAAATATATATATAAAACAATGTTTTATATTTTAAATGATTAAAGTAATAATATTTTATATTCAAAGATGTAATCATATATTTTCTTGATTTTCTCAACAGCTGGAAATCCGATGGCTGCGTTCCCAAGTGATCCCAGTCCTGACCAAAAACCAGTTTAAATATTAACACACACAATTAATCCTACAAACACACACTCAATGCAAACCTGTCCTCAAACACACACATAGCCAGAAGCATCCAAGCTCCTCAGAAATCCAGCTTTGAGAGAAACCCGTTTTTCTTATCGCACCATGTCGAAGGACGACTGTAAGGTGGGCTTTAAACACAAAGAACGCAAGCCCAAAAAGCCACACTACATCCCGCGGCCGTGGGGTAAACCCTTCAACTACAAATGCTTCCAGTGTCCGTTCACCTGCATGGAGAAATCACACCTGTACAACCACATGAAGTACAGCCTGTGCAAGAACTCCCTGTCGCTGCTCATCGAGTCCGACTGGCCGTATAAAAAAGAGCAGCTCCGGCTCCAGCAGGGCGGCGTTCGCTCACGTAGCCCGGCTAAGGGTCACTCAGAGCGGGTCGCGATGTCAGACGAGCCCCGCATTCGGCGGCGAGTCTGGAGGAGGGTGAGAAAGGAGAATCTGAAAGAGATGCAGAGAATGATGAAGAAGTGGTGGAGACAAACTCATCGACTGTTATGAATCCTGAATCTGTGGATTCGAGAGGAAGCAAGAGATCGAAGCAAGAAGCCGAACTCGTGATGGCCGACATGTTCTCGCTCGAGGAGCAACTTCTGCGAGCACGTTCGATCGAAGTGGAGTCAAAACTCAGACACTATAGATTATCTCAAACATGTCTTTCTGGACCAGCTGCTTTGCTTTCAGAGCAATGGCGCATCTTAAGCAACCAGACGTCTGGTGCAAAGCCCAAATCAGATCTGGTGGCGTCTTCTCTGCCCTGTTATCCTCCACCGGCGTCAACGGGTCAAATCGAATGCCCTGAAACACCGGGTTTCAATCTGTCTTTGCTCGGCATTGGATATCCGTTGGCTCCTGGACTCCTTTCGTATCTAAATCCAGCACTTAGCTTACCTGCGAGTACGGCGAGCACAAGTGCACCGCTGCCGTTCCTGGCATCAGCCCATGCACAAAGACACTCAGAGCGACCTTTACTTCCTCCTCACCTGTATTACCCTTTCCTCTGCGAGCACACTTTCGGAGCGACGCCTCCCTCGACGTCCTCGAGACTGGAAAGCTCATCAAACCGCCAACCGTGAGCCTGCCGGGCCCTTCATACCCTCCCAAACTCAACCTGTGGAAGGTCCCGGCCCTGCAGCCCACATCCTCGCCCGCGGCCTGGCCGTCGCCCTCCTGTTCCTCCCCAGAACCGAGCCACAGCGTAAAGGAGAGGATACGGACCAGGGAAGGGAAGAGCAGCTGGCCGCAGAACGCCTCCTTCATCAGAGAGCAAGGTCTGAAGAGGACAGCGGCGTCCTTGGACTCCCATGATGCACCAGGAGAGAAGAAACCCGCTCTTGAGTTTGCCCTCGAGTCTCTGAAAAACACTCACAAATCTACATCCATCGCCTCCCTGATGTCCAGCAGGCCGCCCATACACAACAGGTAAGACGACAGGACTTTGTTTAAAACCTGCTGTGTTATAAATATACACATGTATTTTAAATAAATAATACGTCTAATATATTAGTATTAATAAAATGTATATGTATTATTATTATTAATAAGAATTATAATAATAACATAACCCTAACACACATATAATTATACATAAAATATAACAATATATAAAATTATAAACAAAAAATTATATACACAAAATTATAAAAATGTACATTATATATATATATATATACACACACACACACACACACACACACAAATGTGTGTGTGTGTGTGTGTGTGTGTGTGTGTGTGTGTGTGTGTGTGTGTGTGTGTGTGTGTGTATGAATAATACACACACACACACTCTCTGTATTAAAATTTAACTAAGCTATATTAAAAATACAAATTAATGTGTTAGAAAAAAATATATATATATATATATGTGACCCTGGACCACAAAACCAGCCATAAGTGTCAATTTTTCAAAATTGAGAGTTATGTATCACCTAAAAGCTGAAAAATCATCTTTCCATTGATGTATTGTTATGATAGGACAATATTTGGCTGAGATACAATTATTGGAAAATCTGGAATCTGAGTGTGCAAAGAAATCTAAATATAATAATAATTATAGTTTAATAATTTGTAAAAATTTACAGTAGGAAATTTACAAAATATCTTCATGGAACATGATATTTACTTAATGTTCTAATGATTTTTGGCATAAAAGAAAAATCTATAATTTTGACTTATACAATGTATTTTTGGCTGTTGCTACAAATATACCCCAGCGAATGAAGACTGGTTTTGTGCTCCAGGGTCACACACACACATCTGACAGTGTTTTCGTGATTTTACTATAGTTAAACCATATTGTGGAGCAACTTCAAGTTTAGTCTAAGTACACCAATGTTGAAAAGCACTGTAAAGCATGACCTCTTGTGCTTATTGCTTTAGAAACTGTTACTACAGCTTTTTTTATGAGAGAAAATAAGATTATAAGGACTGTTTTAAGATATCCAGAGACAGACATACCAGATACATTGCATCTATATATAAATATACACACCAGATGCATTCTGTCTGGGATGTCTTGCTTGAGTGTTCTCTCTCTATGTACACGCTCAGGATGGAGTTGATAAATGGTATTTAGATACAATTAAACTGTGTTTTCACAGCCCCCGCAGTGACGTCTCGTCCCCGCCGCATATGTCTGAACAGCTGGAGGCGAGACAGAGAGGAATGGAGAGAGACACAGACCCAGCAGCTGCGCTCCTACAGGACTTCAGCACGTTACTGCAGGAGTACCAGAACACAGAGCAGCGCGCCGCATCTCTGCCGGAGCAGTGCCACCTCTGGGCGCACCTGGGAAAGATCCGGTCGGAGCTGTCGCACATTCAACAGGCGCTGGAGCACACAGCACGCTCCAATGAAGGGCCGCTCGATCTATCTGTCAAAAAAGACCCAGCGGGAATCACGAATGTCGCCGGAGACATTCTAGGAGAAACAAAAGACACAGGAGATGAAAACTGCTCCGAGACGGAAGAAGACGAGGAGGAAGAGGAGGATGATAAATACGATAGAGATGCGGTGGAGCGAGGAAGCGGTGTTAAAGAAAGGCAGAAGTGCTCTCTGGATGCGCTGATGAAACTGAATCCGTCCCAGGTGTCTGGGGTGAAGACAGAGGTGCTGTCTGACGCCGGGCTGGCGATTCGGCCCGGGACGGCTGAAGCTCTGTGGCACAGCAGAACCACGAAGTGTGAGGCCGACTCAAGTGTCCTTCTCTGCTCCAAAACACCCAACAGACCGTCGTCCATTCAACATCTGGACACGCTTTGTCCGACCAGCCCGTTAACAACCACAGACACACTGGTGTAGAGAACACGAGCAAGAAAATAAACAACAACTTACACCATTTACACTACAAGATAAATGTTTGGACACACGTGGCTGAATTCATGCTTCTTTTTTGAAAGAAAGTAATACTTTTACTCAGCAAGGATGCATCAAATTGATCAAAAATGACATTTAAAACATGTATAATGCTGCAAAAGAATCAATTTCAAATAACTGCTATTTATTGTATAATTTTCTATGCATAAACAAATCCTGAAAATTGTATTTATCACAGTTTTATCAGTGTTTTCAAAACTGATAATAATCAGAAATGTTTCTTGAGCAGCAAATCAGTATATTATCATGATTTCTGAAGATCATGTGACACTGAAGACTGGAGTAATGATGATGAAAATACAGATTTAAATCACAGGAATATATCATCATATTCACCAGTTATTTGAAATAGCAATAATATTTAGCAATTTTACTGTTTTTGCTGTATTTTTGATCAAATTAATTTGAACTTTGGTGAGCAGAAGAGACCTAAAAAACTAAGTACACTGTAAGAGTAACACTACATTAAACACTATATGATTTACTAAATAAACTGTGAAAAAAACAATACAGAAATGAAGAATCAAGCACAGATCTAAATCAAGAAGCTTATGCCAAAAAGAACTGATGGAGGAAAATATGAAGGACAAAATACATGCACTGACTTAATGATCACAATCATTTAATGAATTATGGTTAATCCGTGTATAGAATAAGGATGAAAATCAAACCTTTGTTTAAAAAAAGGGTTAAGGAACTACAACTGTATTTATTGAATATATTTGTTTGTAATATATGAATTTAGTTTTCTGACATATGTCACATATTTAATTTATTTTGCATTTATTCACTCAGTTCCTCCATAAGTCTGTGTTTTCAGACTTGCTGTCTTCTGTAAATAATCAACATTTCAAGTAAGACGTTACAATAAGACGATTGTTTCACACAATAAGGGAAGATACAGCTAATCTCACATCACTGTTTCATCTGTGTGAATTTTGTGTTCATTTAAGATGCATAAAAAGACCTGCAATAAAATGATCAAATGATATTAGTGCTTGTGTGAATGTCTTTGCTTCTGCACTGAAAGACAGTGGTATTTAGGTGAAATATTTACAGTACGACTGCATAATAAATACAACCGGACAGATTGTGTACAAGAGGTTAATGTGTAGGTAAAGCGGTTTGCTCTAATACGTGGTGATACGGTGCTTACAGGTGTACAGTATTGTTCCTGACGTGTTGCTCTGCTGTGATAAAGGTGAACTGTGACCGTGAGCTGTACCTGAGAAGAAGCTCCTCCACACTGAAAGGTCAAAGCTGCAGGGACGAGACGGTCAACGGGTCCCAGACAGAACAACTGAAAGGTCACCTGCCACAAACACAGGTGTCAGATATGATTATGATTACAACTCTGCTGTCAGAGAATAAACATAAACATACATTTAACCTCTGAACAATTATTTTGGAAAATAACTAAACTGATTGACATTTACCGAAATAAATGGTTAGATACATTTAACATTTCTGATAAGAAACACAAACACTGAATGGCAGATTAATATGTAACTTAATAATGGCAGGTTTAAAATTTTTTTTTTTTACTAAACAATAAAAACAAATCTTACAATCTACTTACAATGTGTTCAGCGTTTTCATTGCGAGATTAAATTAATAAAACTAACCTAATTAGAATAGTTTTGCTAAATATGTTCTGTACTCTATATGAATATTTTTTTCAGTAACAAGTGTTCACCGATTTAATAAAATGATTAGAGACCAATATGATTTGGTATCGAAGGACCTAGATGTGATATCATCTTCATTAAGTTAAATGAAATTGGCTAATGCAGATAAAATACATAAATATATACACACACAGGACTATACATAAACTAATTTGTTGATTACGATCAGACAGTATTTTTAACATGTAAAATAGCCTACATGTAAATACATGGGGCAGGAATATTTCAACAGGCTGTTTATCGAACTCTGGACTGTTTTAATGTTTAATTATTAATTCATAGCGCTAATAATAGTTAGTCTTCACAGCCTTCAGGGTAACTTAACGTGAGGTAAATATCAAGCGTCCATCTTCCCTGACTGAACGACTCTGGCGGGAATATGTGAGGCTCAATCGCGAGCTCTAGTGGAACGCTGTAGCATTAGCACAAACTCAAACAAACGGTCATGTTTTTAGATGTATTTTCACATATTAAACGGCTTATTGTATCGATACAACAGAATATATCACGTTAAACACGTACAAACGTCTCTGCGTAACTGTACGCGCATCTACATTTCTCAAACTTACCAAGTTTCCCAAACACATCAATCGCGTTACATAAACTGACATTAAAGCCACAATCTGGAGCCACACGAGATGAAACCCATATAAGCACAGTTCTGACGGAGAGTTGTTCTCTTCTGTGAGCTTGTAGTTCCGTCGCAGTGCAGCAGGAGGCGCTGCAGGTATTTCCTGCCGCAGCTCTCGTTTCTCTCTTAAAGAGATGTTCTTCAAACATACACGTCACATTCTCAATAGTTCACTTAACGTTACCGTTTAATCCCACATATTCCCCAGACATGAAAAAATGCAAATGTGTGTCATTAGTAACCCTTTGAAATACTTTTTTTTTTTTTTTTTATGTGAAAGTGAACTTTTCTTAAAGTTTTTGCTTAATTCTACTGTATCTGCACCGCTCTATTTATGCCATATACTGTAACAGTCATTGAAAAGCAAAAGGATTTCTATTTCCCAAAAGGAGGTTTTTGTAACAGTGTTTTGAGCTGATCTCACTTACATCACATGTGTATGTGTGTGCATTTGTATATGTACACACACACACACACACTCAAACACTCACACTCACCCAGATATACACGCACACACTTACACGCGCACACACAGATCGGAACTTCGGGAGCGCGTGTCGCAAAATCATTTGATTAAGATGTGAACTTCGGGAGCGCGTGTCGCAAATCATTTGATTAAGATGTGAACTTCGGGAGCGCGTGTCGCAAAATCATTTGATTAAGATGTGAACTTCGGGAGCGCGTGTCGCAAATCATTTGATTCAGATGTGAACTTCGGGAGCGCGTGTCGCAAATCATTTGATTCAGATCTGAACTTCGGGAGCGCGTGTCGCAAATCATTTGATTCAGATCTGAACTTCGGGAGCGCGTATTGCAAATCATTTGATTCAGTTCGGGATTTTGGAGCGCATATTGTAGACACACTGACACTCGCGCGCACACAGACACACACACACACACACACACACACACACACACACACACACACACACACACACACACACATATGGCAGTTCATTATTTTTTCATTTGATTTAAACGAAAACATTTTTTGCAAACATGCAAAAATATTCGTGTTCTTAAAAATAGAATGAAAATTTAATTTAGAATTTCTTTCTTTGTATTTAGAGATGAAATGTGAGGAAAAAAAAGAAAATAAATCCACCTATTTTTAAGACAATTTCATTTAACTAAGCACAGTTTACTGCCAAACAAAACCCCAAAAAATTGTAATTACTGTAATAAAACAACAAAGTATATCTATATATTTTATTTAAATACACATATATACATCAGATGTGTATGTGTGTGTATATTTACATACACACACACACACACACACACACACACTCAGACACTCACGCAGACAGACACACACACACACACACATTCGCACACTTACGCACACACGCGCTCACACACACACACACGCACGCACACACACATGCGCGCACACACACACACATATG
>CM050436.1:22257764-22262764 GCA_027564155.1 Gymnocypris eckloni scoliostomus | reverse complement strand
CTTCGGAGCGCGTGTCGCAAATCATTTGATTCAGATCTGAACTTCGAGCGCATGTCGCCGTCATTTGATTCAGATCTGAACTTGAGCGCTTATCGCAAATCATTTGATTCAGATCTGAACCGGGAGCGCTTATCGCCAAATCATTTGATTCAGATGTGAACCGGGGCGCATATCGCAAATCATTTGATTCAGATGTGAACTTCGGGCGCCATCGCAAATCATTTGATTCAGATGTGAACTTCGAGCGCGTCGCCAAATCATTTGATTCAGATGTGAACTTCGGGGCGCATGTCGCAAATCATTTGATTCAGATCTGAACGAGCGCGAAATCATTTGATTCAGATGTGAACTTACACACACACACACACACACACACACACACACATATGGTAGTTCATTATTTTTCATTTGATTTAAACGAAATCATTTTTGCAAACATGCAAAAATATTCGTGTTCTTAAAATAGAATGAAAATTTAATTTAGAATTTCTTTCTTTGTGTTTAGAGATGAAATGTGAGGAAAAAAAAGAAAATAAATCCACCTATTTTTAAGACAATTTCATTTAACTAAGCACAGTTTACTGCCAAACAAAACCCCAAAAAATTTTAATTACTGTAATAAAACAACAAAGTATATCTATATATTTTATTTAAATACACATATATACATCAGATGTGTATGTGTGTGTATATTTACATACACACACACACACACACACACACACACACACACACACACTCAGACACTCACGCAGACAGACACACACACACACACACATTCGCACACTTACGCACACACGCGCTCACACACACACACACACGCACGCACACACACATGCGCGCACACACACACACATATGGTAGTTCAATATGTTTTCATTTGAATTAAACAAAAACTATTTTTGCAAACATGCAAAAATATTCGTGTTCTTAAAAATAGAATGAAAATTTTATTTAGAATGTCTTTCTTTGTATTTAAAGATGAAATGTGAGAAAAAAAGAAAATAAATCCACCTATTTTTAAGACAATTTAATTTAACTAAGCACAGTTTACTGCCAAACAAAACAAAACAAAATTGTAATTACTGTAATAAAACAACAAAGTATATCTATATATTTTATTTATATACACATATATACATCAGATGTGTATGTGTGTGTATATTTACATACACACACACACACACACTCAGACACTCACACTCACGCAGACAGACACACACACACACACACATTCGCACACTTACGCACACACGCGCTCACACACACACTCAGACACTCACGCAGACAGACACACACACACACACACACACACACGCACACGCACGCACACACACATGCGCGCACACACACACATATGGTAGTTCATCATGTTTTCATTTGAATTAAACAAAAACATTTTTTGTCAACATGCAAAAATATTCGTGTTCTTAAAAATAGAAATGTGAGAAAAATAAGAAAAAAAATCCACCTATTTTTAAGACAATTTCATTTAACTAAGCACAGTTTACTGGCAAATAAAAAAAATGTTTTTTTAATTACTGTAATGCAACAAAAAAGTATACCTATATATATATATATATATATATATATATATATATATATATATATATATGTATGTGTGTATATTTACACAAACACACACACACACACACACACTCACGCAGACACACACACATTCGCACACGTAAGCACACACGCGCTCACACACACACACACACACACACACACACACACACTCACGGACACACACTCACGGACACACACGCGCGCGCACACACACACACACACATGCCAAATAAATAAAATCTAATGTTCATTACTTTACACACACATACATGGTAGTTCATTATTTTTTCATTTGAATTAAACAAAAACCTTTTTTGCAAACATGCTAAAATATAAGTGGTCTTAAAAATAAAATGCCAATGTTTTTAGAATTTCTTCCTTTGTATTTAGAGATGAAATATGAAAAAAAAAAAAAACAAAGATCCACCTATTTTTAAGACAATTTTATTTTACTAAGCACAGTGTAATACCAAATAAATAAATAAAATACATGTTTTAATTACTGTAATGCAACAAAAAAGTATACCTATATATATATATATATACACATCACATGTGTATGTGTGTGCATTTGTATATGTACACACACACACACACAAACACTCACACTCACCCAGATATACACACACACACACTTACACGCGCACACACAGATCGGAACTTCGGGAGCGCGTATCGCAAATCATTTGATTCAGATCTGAACTTCGGGAGCGCGGATCGCAAATCATTTGATTCAGATCTGAACTTCGGGAGCGCGGATCGCAAATCATTTGATTCAGATGTGAACTTCGGGAGCACAGATCGCAAATCATTTGATTCAGATCTGAACTTCGGGAGCGCGTATCGCAAATCATTTGATTCAGATCTGAACTTCGGGAGCGCGTATCGCAAATCATTTGATTCAGATGTGAACTTCGGGAGCGCGTGTCGCAAATCATTTGATTCAGATCTGAACTTCGGGAGCGCGTATCGCAAATCATTTGATTCAGATCTGAACTTCGGGAGCGCGTATCGCAAATCATTTGATTCAGATGTGAACTTCGGGAGCGCGTGTCGCAAATCATTTGATTCAGATCTGAACTTCGGGAGAAGAATGCCCGTTCTAAAATCACATTAAGATTCTGTGCACAAAACAATTATCATGTGTGTGTCCAGTTCAGCACACTCTGATCCCATAGGCAAACACACACATAAACACAGACACACACTATTATACAGATCTGTTCAATCCCCAACAAATCCCTCAACTCCAGATCTGCAGTATCAAGAGAACGTGCAACACATCTCTCTGTTTGGACTAAGTAGTCTTAATACTTGTGCCATGGTAAGATCTTGTTCAGGTATTCGACACATGCATGCAGCGCTGTTGCTGTTGACTAAAAATACAAATCTTAAAAAGAATTGTCAGCAATTAAAGTAAGATCAAATTAAACATATTAGATTTAAATTGGAAATGTTGCCTTATAACTGAAATAAGTCCTTATAAGTAAATAATAAGTAAATTACTAAAATTGCTAAACATGATAATAAAATGAAGCTATTTATTTAAAAAACTGTGCAGATTTTTTTTACTCAGATATTGCTATTAAATTTCACAATTAATTACAAAGAAATGGCAAGTCACACACTGAATAAACATGAAATTATAAAGTATAAAGGCTTCCAAAAATCTTTATTTACCAAATAAAAGAAACATTTAAATAAGAATAATATAATATGATAAAAGCATATAACACTTCAGCTTTTTCCCTCAGGCTAGCGCGTGTCAGAACTAACAGAAATAACAGTCAGAAATAACCCACCCTACAACACACTCCCGCTCACACAACATGCCATGCACTGCACTTTAACACCGTTCTACCGGACTACACACACACACACACGCACACACTGCACTAACACATCTGCTATCATTGGACACCATACAATGCACATCCACGACACTGAATATGAATAATCTGTTGCACCTTTGCACAACTATCTGCTGCTCAACCAATCTGCTGCACATTTATAATCTGTTGCACCTTCACATTATTACTATGTATGGATTACATAATGTATAGATAGTGTACATACGGTGTATAATGTGTAGTTGATAACTAAGTTTGTCTTTATAGTACACTGTGTACTGAGTATATGTATGTGTATTTTGCACATTGTCTTCTGTACAGTCTGTAAATATGTACTGTCCATATGTCAATCGTTGTGTTTTGTTTTGTTTTTTTGCACCGTCTGGAGCACGCTCGTAAGAATTTCACTCACCAGGGCACTTGTGCTGTGGTGATGTGACAATAAAAGTGACTTGATTTGATTTGATTTAACATTTCTGAAATTTAAATTAAAATTAACTTAACAGTTAACTAAAATTAAATATTGAATTTGTTCATTTGGGCTAAATGGAAAAAAATACTAATAAAAGTTAATTCTCAATATAATATATGAGCATTATATAAAAATACAAAAATAACACTGTCAAAAAAGTCATGAACATGAATGTAAATCTTAAAGTAAATGCTAAGCACGTTTGCTATTTATTGTTTAAACTATCTTTTGACTTCTATTATTTTTATACTGAAATAATAATATTTATCTAAATCATATTTTCTCACTTTTTCCACATTTTAAAACATGTTTTAAAGTCATTTCCACTGAAGCAGTATTGGCTGCACTGAACGCTGCTGATTTGAGATTTTACTGTACTTGTGGACACAATCTAGATTTTAATTAAGACATTATTTAGGCCATATTTAGATCGTGTTTAACTAGCTATCTAAATGAGGACACAGACTTTCAAATAAACTCAATTTCTAACCCAAAAGAAAACTTTTGCAATTAAAATAACTTTTTCCAGTTGAGCACATCCTCAAAGTATTACTAAGCAAAAGCACGCACAATAACCCCCCCGAGCCTGCCGCATTCATCCTTTTGAACTTTTGCACACTGACTGTTTCCTTGAAAACTGGAGGAAGGAAAGAGAGAAGTTGGCACAGTTTCAGGTAATCCTGCTAATCTGAACACTTCACTGAGCAGCTTTGGCAGCCGGACAGAATGTGACACTCATTCAGAAGAATCAAAGTGTTCATTCACTGTAGTGTCAGCGTGCATCAGTCCTGCGCGTTCAGGCAAGAGTTTATCCTTCCTGTACTAGCGAGAGGTCACTCCTGCCCTCAGCGGCGGGGTCAAAGGTCACACACACCCTCTAATTCATGTTTCCTGTTTAAGGAGGTGTATAAAACTCCCTGCCCCGGAGAGATGCGTTCAGTCACTGCTTTATTAGAGAAGCTTGCCCTTTTATTAATCATCATATTTAAGGTTAGTGATTTGAACAAACCCCGGACCCTGATGATTACATTTCATTTGATCATTATTTCAAATTAACACACAGAATGATAGAAAATGTTTTAAGTTTTTGTTCAGGGTTTTTGGTGAAA
>CM050436.1:22235264-22255264 GCA_027564155.1 Gymnocypris eckloni scoliostomus | reverse complement strand
ACTGTTGTGTCTGGTCAGACAGGGGTTTGACCCTGAGGGCAGAGTATGTATGTGACACAGATGTGCTATCGGTTTCCCTCCAAAATGTACTGATTTACAATGCATCGATGACAATAGAGTCATTCACTCGCACAAGAGGAGTAACAGGCAGAAAACAAGAGCGCACATCTGAAATTCTCTGTTGTTCTCGCAGAACAAACCTCGCTGTCAAACTTCATCACCGAAGGCTTTCCAGCTGTCAGGACATTCAGTGGGATCATTTAAACAGTTGTAATGTGCCAAACTGCACTATTTCTTTGCATTTTCATTTAATGAATGTGAATGAAAAATACTGGTCAAATTCTGGTCAGTTTGGAATAATTGCAATAAAAACAGTGACATATTATTATAATTTGAAATAACTGTTTTCTATTTGAATATATTGTAAGATGCCATGTATTTCTGTGATGCGCAGCATATATACTGCAGTCTTCAGTGTCACATGATCTTCAGAAATCATTGTAATATGCTGATTTACTGTTTAGAAACATATTATCAGTGTTGAAAACAAATATGCTGCCTTATATTTTGTGGAATAAATGCTTTGATTCAAAGGCATGAAAATTTACAACAGCCGACAAAAATATTGACCATTCAAAAGAAATGACTTTTATATCAAAATCAACTTCTGTTGAAAATGTCTCTCAAAGTGAAGCACTTTGTGTTGATGAGGATATTCAGTGTGCTCCACGAGACCTGCTACATTATACGAGTCTCACACTATTGATGTCTGGATTTGAGTAAAGAACTGTATATAAAACACATTCTGAGTCTCACAAACTATAAAGAAACCAACATCAGAACAAAAAAAAACGTGCATTTAGGTTGATTTTGCGATAACCTAAGTATGAGGTAAATAACAATACAGTGTTGAGGAACACAGTGTTAAGCTTGGGATGTAGTTGATTGTGTGTTTGAGAGTGTGTAGGTGTGCTGATGCATGTGTGTGAGGCTCTTTCACATCTTCAAAAAATGCGGCACAGCCTGTTTTCTGATTGGCTGATAATTAGATAAATGAAACGCATTGACAAGTGATCTTTGTGTGAGTCGGCCAGTGTGTGTGTATGTGTGTGTGTTTGACTAATGATCTCAGACAACACAGACTCAGGGGTCAGTCCGGGTCAAGGCAGGAGGTCAAAGGGCAGCTTTTCAGAGCCACTCAATTGCATAGAATCATTAAATCGTGACACGCTACCATTTTCCTCTCCGTAAGCAAGTGTAATGTTTGTGCAATTGTTTTCACTCATCAATATGGTTTGTCTTCCTGCACTTCACATTGCATCCTCTAGTTATTTCCATTCAATCTCAGCTCGTGCATTTTAGCCAATCAGCTCTTTTGTGCTTTTATTGATCAACTCACACACACACACACTCAAATCCCCAGGGAATCCCGGTCAATCTATTCCTGAATTCCTCAGGAACTTAGAAATGGCGGTAAAATTATCTTTTGGCCGCGTACGGACTCAAACCGACTCTTTCAGTGTCTCGTCTTTGTATGTGAGTCGCATTACCATCACAAACGTCACAACCTCGCTGACCTCCATCACAAACGCATGGACAAAATAAGGCGGCCGATTAGAAAACATACATATGCAGACACACACACACCAGCGAGGCGTCAGTTCTGGGTTTTTGTTGGTGAATCTGGTGGAAAACTATCTGAATTGAGAAGAAATGCAACACAAGAGCTGCAGTTATGAGGCTCAGGATCAGGCGTGACTAAAGCAAATCAATGCTTGTTAATGCCTTCATTTACAAAATCATGCCAAAAAATCTAAATTGAAGTTGTAATTAAATATTGTACCTTTTTAATGAGTACCTTTTACAAGAAAATACTATTTCGGTCTTTCTACTTCAAAACTTCATGTTAACTCAGTGTGTTATTTGCAGATTTTTTATTATTTATGAAATTTATTTGCAATTTGGGAGTAAAACTGTTTAAAAGTTAATTCTACATCAATTCTGTGTATCTTCTGGTCTCTTTCAATGTGCATCTGTGGGGGTTTTTCACACTTGTTTTATGGTTCAGCAGATAATAAAAGTAAACAATAGTACAGCTTTCCTCAAAAACACACATGATCTGAGGAATCATTCATACTCACACTTTGATAAATACTAACGCTTTTCTTAGTAAAACCACTAATTAGAGTGTCCTATTCAATAAAGACATGATTACTGCTTTCACAGAGGTCCTTTACAGCTTATGCAACACCCTATGGTCTATTCCTGCTTTGCTTGTGTTAAAAGACCACCAACTTACTAGGAAGTCCTTGCAATGACAGGTCCTAGAACAGCTGATAAAACTCTCTCATGCATGCATTAATAGACAAAAAATACAATGTATCATATACACTTTCAAAACGCATGAGAATGTTTACTGGGTTAAAAAGCTCAAATGTAATACATCTCCAACTGGAGTTATAACTAGGGTTATTACAGTTAGACTAGAACCATTAAACTAGTTACAAAAAATTAAATAAAAGTAAATATATATGAAAAAAAGAATTGACACATTTTATTTAAGCTAGTCGCCAAAGCAAAACATTGAATTTTCATTTAGTTTAACTTGATGCACTAAAATAACTACAACTGAAATTAAATTAATTAAAAACTATGTACATATAAAAAAAACATAAAATATAATAAAAATGACAAAAACACACAACAAAATTATTCAAATATGAACTAAAATGTAAATAAAAAAGGAAATTGTAAAATGAAAAAAAAGGGGACAGTAGTGCATAACTTGCATTTCATTGAAGTATCTTAGTCTCAGATGTTTCTCCCCAAAATCCTGCGGAGACATAAAAACAGACACAGGCGAGTTAATTCAAGCACACAGTAAGAGTATAGAGATACTGAGATCGCTGATCATTGAAATCTCTTCTGAAACTCTGAATGAGATGCACGCGAGTCTATCGCTCAGCAGGAACAAGCAGGACACTTATGCAAAAATGTGTCTAGAAGAAACAACTGAGATATTGAAAAGCTCTCATCTGTGCTATCATGCTGATACGGCCTGTTTAGAGATATTTCAGACGGCAGGGGGAGGAGAGGAGGCTCTCAGGGGTCAAACTGCACTGGCATGCGTTCATTATCCGTGAATACGGCTGTGTGTGAGAGAGAGAGAGAGAGAGAGAGAGAGAGAGAGAGAGAGAGAGAGAGAGAGAGAGAGATTTTACAAGTACTTTATTAAAACAATTATGTTGAAATAACAATAAACAATCAAAATGAACTCACATTAAATCAACATATTCTTGAAAATTAGATTATTCTCTACAACAGAGCAGAGCACCTCTTTATAACACCATATATTGGAAAACTTTTCTAAATCATTCATCAGCCTGTAATAGTTAAAATCTATTTTTAAGCGAGCTTTCAACATTTTGACAAAAACAAAAACAGCATTATCATCTGTGGATCCTTCCACCTTATTTCGTCTACTCATATACACAGCCATCTTTGCTCTTCCCAAAATGAAGTTGAAAAGTTGACATTGCTCTCTCCTTCTTTGGGAATATCTACAACCCAAAATAAACAACTGTTTGGAAAAAACCACTTCAAACAATTTAAAAACATCTTCCAACATTGAGAACAGTGGCAAGAGACGACAACAGTCCATAAAACAGTGAAAAACTGTCTCACGAAGAGTACAAAAAGGGCAGTCATGATTAATATCAGAGTTTAACACAGAAATAAAAGCATTAACAGCTACAGCTGAATGTAAAATCCTCCACTGCAAATCAGCAACTTTCTTCAACAGTGGAGGTTTATACAGCGCTCTCCATTCAGGTCCAACACCATCAATCAAACCTAAGCGAGCTCTCCATGGAGTGTCAATTCTTTTATTTAATTTATCTTTATTCAAAATTTTAACAACCAATCTATAAATCAATTTCTTATCAGCATCATGCACATACACATTTGAATTATCAATTTTTAGAAAGAAACCTGTACAGTCCTTAAAATCTGGGAAAATCCTCACCAAAGGAAAAAAATCATCAACACTAGGTTGCACAGAACCATTACAGTAAAGATTCAACAATGTACATTCAGAATCAGTTAAAGCTTCTTTCCATTTTTGAGCAAAGAAGCAATAACCTAACAGAGTGCATCTTTAAATGAGAAGCAAGGAAAAGAGCATTGTCCATGTTTGCACCTGCAAACTGAATCACATGTCCCAAAGTCACTACATTAGACATGCAAAACTGTCTGAGTAGACTGGGACCTATTTGACAGGTTGCACTCAGACGAGTCCCATACACAACTGGTTCTTGAAGAAGCCAATACAATGAGCTATGATGCTCTGTCCTCTCCTTTTAAACAGATTCCAGACTTTAAACAGTCCACGATAGAAACTCGGTAGTCCTGAAGTGTTGAGTTGCCTTAAATCCATCAGAAACAAAGTTCTGTCTAGGCCAAGTCCACCCAGCTTGTTCAAAATAGTGCATGCCAGCGGTCTCCACACCAGATCTTTGGGACCACATAGAAACCTCTGCACAAACTGGAAACGAAAAGTTGCCCCTCTACTGCTCAGATGAATTAAGCCTTGTCCTCCTTCATCTTTCGGCAAAAATAATACACTTTGAAGTGTCCAATGCAGACGGTCCCAAAAAAAATCCACAAGAAGTACTTGAATCTTTGACAGCAAGTCTGAAGGTGGGTCAACACATGATAGGCGATGCCATAAAGTAGATGAAATCAAGTTGTTAATAATAAGAACTCGACCTCTATAAGACATTTTTGGTAGAATCCACTTCCATCTGGCAAAGCGACCCTTAATCCTTTCAAGAAAACTTTCCCAGTTTTTAAGTACAAAAGGTTCTTCACCCAAAAACACACCTAAATATTTTAAACCTCCATCGGTCTTCCAATTCAAACCTGCAGACAATTGACACTTCTTTTCCATCACTCCTCCTATACTAAGAGCTTCGCTTTTGCTCCAGTTTACTTTGGCTGAAGAAATTGTACCATATTGAGCTACAATATTTGTTAACATGTCAATATCTTGTTGATTATCAACCATGATGACTAAATCATCTGCATATGCAGATAACTTTAAGGGTATATTGCACCCTGGTAAAATCACACCTTGTAAAACAGATCTAAGTTTATGTAATAACGGTTCAAAAGCCAGAGAATATAACATCCCTGACAGGGGACAGCCCTGTCTAATTCCTCGCTGGACCTGAAAGGGAGCGCTCAAAACACCATTTATCTTCAAAACACTCTGAACATTAAAATACAAAGTCTTGATTTTATTAATAAAACCAGGAGTAAACCCAAAAGCAATCAACGTTTCCCACAAATATTTGTGCTCAACCCGGTCGAACGCTTTTTCTTGATCAATAGAAACAATTCCCATTTTGAGATCAAAAAGCTTAGAGATTTCCAGCAAATCCCGAATAAGTACAATATTATCAGAGATCAACCTTCCAGGGACACAATAAGTCTGATCGGGATGAACAACTTGCTCCATCACTTTGCTAAGTCTACTTGCCAACACTTTGGAGAGTAATTTATAATCTGTACAAAGCAGAGACACAGGCCTCCAGTTTTTTATAAGCTGCAGATCACCTTTTTGGCAGCAGAGTAAGCACTGCCCTTCTGCAACTTAAAGGCAAACATTCATTAGTTAGGCTATCATTCAACACTGCTAAAAGATCCTCTCAATTACAGGCCAAAAACTTATAAAATCAACAGGTAGACCATCTAAACCAGGAGTTTTCCTGTTCTGCATACTTTGCAGAGCTGCATAGAGTTCACCGAAGAAATATTCACTTCCAACACTGCATTACTCTCTTCTTTGACCTGAGGAAGACCAGTATAAAAACTCTGAGCTATCACTTGTTCATCCTGGTGCTCACATTTATACAAATTACTATAAAACGAACCGCATGCTCACGAATATCAGCATGATCAGACAACACCTGCCCAGAATCTGACTTTAAACTATGAATTAGTCTTTTCTGACCATTTTTTCGTTCCAATCCAAAAAAAGTGTGATGGGACATCCATTTCCATTATGTTCTTAAAACGGGACCTAACCAGTGCCCCTTGTGCTGATACCCCAGGAGATTAGTTAACACAGACTTCTTAAACTCAAGAGCTTCAAAGAAACGTTGATCCTTTGTAACCTCAGCTGAACCCTGGAGTTCTTCCACTTCAGACTCCAGAGCTTTCACTGATTTCATCAAGACTTTGGTAACATTACAATTATATTGTTGACACAGTTGTTTTATTTGGACTTTTCCAAAGTCCCACCACTGTTGTAAAGATATAAAATCATTTTTTGTACTTTGATGATTTTTCCAAAAGGATACAAAGATGTCTTTAAAAATTTTATCCTCTAGTAAAGCTGTATTAAAATGCCAATAGGCACTACTAGGCTTTACACATTTTAGGAAAACACAAATTACAACAAGTGAATGATCAGAAAACCCAACAGGGCTAATAAAGCAGTTTTTAACAACATTAAAATGATATTTAAAACAATAAAAACGATCAAGTCTTGCCATAGACAATAAATTGTCTTTACAATGTGTCCAAGTATACTGACTTTTATCACCATTTAACCCTCTCCATACATCATATAATTCATGAGTCTCTAACAATTGAATCAAACGAAAAGTAGAGGCAGAATGAGGCTCTACATGATTTCTATCAAGTCTATTTTCTGTGCAATTCCAGTCCCCACCTATAAATAAAAACTCTTGATCATTACAATCTCTAATAACATCACTTACAGTATCCAAAAAAGTCAATCTCTCTATACCAACAGTTGGAGCATATACAGTAATAAATACAAATTGTACATTTTCATATGTTGCTCTAATTTTTAACAATCGACCTTTAATAACCTCTTCACACTCAACAGACTGAGGATTAAAACTTTTGGAGAAAAGAATACCCACTCCACCACTATTACTTGTTTTATGACTTAAAAAAACATCACCCTCCCATTCTCTCTTCCAATCGACTTCATTATCAGCAGTACTATGAGTCTCTTGTACAAAGATAATGTCCAGTTTTTTAAGGGAGCACAGTCTGTAAAAAGAAGCCCTTTTATTTTCATCTCTAGCTCCATTTAGATTCAGACTACCTATTTT
This sequence comes from Gymnocypris eckloni scoliostomus, assembly GCA_027564155.1. Taxonomy (NCBI): domain Eukaryota; kingdom Metazoa; phylum Chordata; class Actinopteri; order Cypriniformes; family Cyprinidae; genus Gymnocypris; species Gymnocypris eckloni. The sequence continues at coordinate 22,248,116 of CM050436.1, read as the reverse complement.
AAACTCACTCATAATACAAAAGAAAAAAAGAAAACAAAAACAAAACAAATTTAAAGTACTAATCATACTCGCCATCTTCTAATTGTCTTTTAGCTTTCAAAACAAATTTCTTTAAACGATAAATCTCTTGATCGGTGAAACCTTTCTCTCCTTCACTTCCAGAACATTTTTGAAGATTCTTAACAGAATCAATGAAAAGTTGTAAATCAGGAAACACACTCTCAATTTTCAGATTTCTAGCTCCTTTAGTATTCTTCAGAAATTTCTTAATACTCAACATGGAGTAGCCACTTTTTGGGAGGGACAAAGACTGCAAGGAAGCCAAAGAATCTACATCAGAGTCCACTTCAATATCACTGTCAACAGTCTGAGAACAATCACGAAGAGGAAGCTTTTTCATTTTGACAGAAAATTGACAACCTTCTCTAATTTTTCTTTTCCTCTCATTATCTTTGGAAGCGTTGTCATCTACAATCATCTCACTTTCTCCATCCAAAGAACATTCTTCCTCCTCCACTTCCTTCTGAGTGCTAACACTGGCCTCCTTTTCAGTATCAGTATCACACTGACTGTTCTCAACAGAATCCTCTCCAACAACTAAATCTAACCTCTGGGCTTTGTGTACTTGTTTCATTTTTGTTAAATCTGATTCATTCTGTTTTTGTCCCTGAGATTCATTAGACTCATTTTTATTTTTTTGTTCATGAGATTCATTTAATTCGCTCCGTCTTTGTCCTTGCAGATCATTTAGTTCGTTCTGTTTTTGTCCTTGAGATTTATCTGATTCAAACAATTTTTGTGCCCGAGTTTCATTCGATTCACTCTGTTCTAAAACTCTAGATTCATCTAACTCATTCTGTTTTTGCCCCTGAAGATCCTTTTGTTCATTCTGTTTTTGTCCTTGAGATGTATTTAATTTTTGTCCTTGAGTTTCATTTGATTCACCCTGTTCTAGTCTCTGAGATTCATCCAATTCATTTTGTTCATTTTGTTTTTGTCTCTGAGATTTACTTGACTCGCCATGTTCTGTGTTTTTATTATTAGTCTCAGCAGTGATTTTTTCTGGGCAGGAACGTATGAGGTGACCCTCCATTCCGCATCCAAAACACTTCATTTTTTCTGAGGATACATAAACATTGTAGTCATAATCCTCCACTCTAAACTTGAGCACCAAGTTCAACCCTTCACTGTTGTTCTTCAGAATCATAAAAACTTGCCTTCTAAATGAAACAACATGTCTCAATTTCGGAGATTTACAGCCGAGAGAAAACGATCTAATCGGCGACATTAACTGTCCATGTCTCACAAGTTCCCTCTCTAACATTTCGTTACTAATAAACGGAGGGACTTGGGACAAAACGATCTTTTTTGCTGGATTAACGAGCGGTATCGCTTGAACAAAGGTTTCTTTAATTACTACACCTTGTTCAACAATTGTTGCAACTTTATCAAAGCTATCCACAAAAATCACCACTCCATTGTTCATTCTAGCTGCGGATTTAATGCTATCGTAACCGACAATCGCTCCAACCGCCAAAGCGCAATCTTCCACAGAACAATCTATAGTCGGACAAAGTTTAAAAGCATGCCGGCGTGTGAGTGTTTCCAGCCCCACGCCTGCAGCTCCACGAACCGGCATGACTCCCGGTTACACCGGTTGTCGCCGCTACCAATAAACTAAACCACTTAAACTATACCACTAAAAATAACCAATTATCTTAAATAAATAAAAAACAATAAACAAAGAAAAAGAGAGAAAAAACTCACACCACACCACGCTCCCAAACTCGCATCCACTCACTCAACTTCCGCTCAGAGAGAGAGAGAGAGAGAGAGAGAGAGAGAGAGAGAGATGTACATCTCATAAGTAGTGTAATTACATAAAATATTAATTCTACATAAAATATATGGTGGTAAATAAATATTTTGTATAATAATATATTTACATAATTATATACATCGAATTAATTTTAATACAAATGAAATATAATTAACAAATATTATTTAAAATATATTTTATTACACATAATTTAAAATTATATATATTTTTATAGAAAAATTATATTTAATTGATGAATAATTTTCATATTTGTATAGCTAAAACATTATTTGACCAATAAATGACTATGCCATGTACTGTGTTTTAAAATACATACTTTTCACCATACATGACATGAGTTAATCGTTTTATATTTTAATATGAATTACATTTACAGTGTGTTTGTGTGCGGTTATATGTACATACACTCTTTAATTGACCCATAATAGTCACACACACACACACACACACACACACACACACACACACACACACACACACACACACACACACACACACACACACACACAGACACAGACACAGACACACACACACACACAGAGACAGAGACAGAGACAGAGACACATAGACAGAGACAGACAGACACAGACACACAGACACACACACACACACACACACACACACACACACACACACACACACACACACACACACACGGAGCAGTTTAATACTGTGGATCTCTTACAGATTACCCAATGATGTATGTAGGATTTCTCACACTCTTCTTTCTTTTCCCTGTTTCCTCCATCTCCCACATGCCCCAGATTTACACTTCACCCAAATCCTTTTAAATTCATAGCTGTCTCTCTGCCTTTGCCTCAGTCTCTCTTCCAGTAGAACATGGTTTTAAATCTTGAATCCAAGCCACAGAAAGTGTACAGCATCAGTGCGTGCGCATGTATCAGGGTGTGATTACGCATCACATCTCTGAATGAGTCTAGCTGAAGCACCAGAACTGTCAACACAGAGCGCCGCAGCCATGTGTGTGTATTAAAAGAGTCTCTGTGCCAGAGTGAAAGCACTTACGCCCCCTCGTATCAAGTGTGACAGAGTGAAGAAGGTCCTGAGAGGAACACGGCTGGATTTGTAAAGGAAGCACGTGGAGGTTCAGAAATTACAGAGCTGAGACCTGCAGACTATTACTGACTGTGGGAAGAGCTTTTCATTCATGAACACACACACACACACACACACACACACACACACACACACACACACACACACACACACACACACACACACACACACACACACACACACACACACACACACACGCGCGGCACACAAACGGCATTCATCTGCTCCGGGACTCATAGAAATAACATGACAATCAAATGTCACTCAGTATTTGTGCATCAAGGGATCCATACGGTTGCATGAACACACATGAAAAAAAAACATAGAAAATGTATAATAAATGATTTCTGAAGATCATGTGACTCTGAAGACTGAAATAATGATGTTTGAAATTCAGCCACGCATCACAGAAATAAATTACATTCTAAAAAATATTCAAATAAAAACTGTAATAATATTACTGTTTCTACTGTATTTTTATCAAATAAATGCAGCTTTGGCGCGCATAAGAAGAAATCTTACTGACCCTATAGTTTTGAACATAAGTGTAGCTCAGCAAACAAAGCAGAACATATTGAATATATATATATATATATATATATATATAATATTTGTGACTATTTCATGTCTCCAAATGAATGCAAACCATTTCAGTCACATTCATATACTTTCACATATATTTGGTCATTACAGATGTCACTCAGTTACACTGCGATGCAGTTAATCAAGCAAAGCAAATATTGAGGTATACGTAACAGACACTGAAGTCATGTAACCCATGACTAGTTTGCACATATTAATGCATTAATTAGAAGTAGATCTAATTGAGTGGTTTGTGTAATCTTTCTCAAACGTGCTAATTTGATCAGCATGGTAACTTGTAAACACAATGAGTTTCTCAGAGTTCATATAAATAAAATGCGCATGCTGCTCACCAGTTCTAGGAGCTCCTGGTAGCAGACGTGTCCGTGTTCGTTGCTCTGGACCAGCGCCAGCAGCATCTCCAGTTTACTGGGGTCCAGCTGTAACTCATGGTGCTCAGCTAGACTGGTGAAATTTTCCACCGCTATAAAACCAGTCTGCTCTGGGTCCAGCTGAACAGCGACAGAAAGAGAGAACAAGCCAGTGTTTAGATGATATGCATTCACATACAGTACATATTCAAGACTAACACATGCTTATTACACACACAATACAAATGTAACATGCTATATGTGCTGTGCATTTGCTCTAAAAATACATCATGCGTCTAAAATGTAACCGTGAGATTCAACATTACAGGTAACTGGAATGACTCCCAGTGGGTGAGCAGTGAAATCTCTTTGCTGTACATGGATGAATCTGTGACTGATACAGAATGTTCTGCTACTGAGTACCAGATGCCTTTATAGTACATCAAGCTGTTTGAGCAAGAACAATCCTTGGACCCTTTAACACGGACACATATGTGGTTTTAACCAACGCAATAGTGACTCAAACATAGTGATTCTGCACCATTCATCTGTCTCCCACACGCACGCACACACACACGCTCACACACACACACACACACACACACACACACACAAAGATTCTGTAAGTATTTCACATTACGGTGCGTGTTTGTGTGTAACTATGAGCCTGAAGGACTTCTATAACAGATCCAAACAGCAAAGACACACCAGGAGGACACGCGTGGCTATTTCTAGAAGGAAGGAAGGAAGGAAGAATAGAAGGAAGGAAGGAAGAATAGAAGGAAGGAAGGAAGGAAGAATAGAAGGAAGGAAGGAAGGAAGAATGGAAGGAAGGAAGAATAGAAGGAAGGAAGGAAGAATAGAAGGAAGGAAGAATAGAAGGAAGGAATAATAGAAGGAAGGAAGGAAGAATAGAAGGAAGGAAGAATAGAAGGAAGGAATAATAGAAGGAAGGAAGGAAGGAAGGAAGAATAGAAGGAAGGAATAATAGAAGGAAGGAAGGAAGGAAGGAAGGAAGGAAGGGAAATTAGAGGAAAGGAAAAAGAAAGGAAGAAAATGACAGAAAGAAGGAATAAAAGAACGGAAAGAAGAACAAGAAAGGAAATTAAAGAAAAAAGAAGAAAGGAAAGCATGGAAAAAAGCAAGAAAGAAAAAGAAAGAAAGAGGCACATAGAAACTAATAACCGATGTGCTAGTCTGTAATGATGTAGAATCAGACAAGAGGAAGAGAAGAGAAAGAGGAAGAGGAAGGCGAGCGGGTGAATGCGAGGGCTCTGTGTAATGAGCGGAGGATGAAGGATGGAGGGATGAGAGCAGCAGACACATGTGGAGAGAAGGATGGAAGTGAAAGAATCAGTTAGTGAGGCGATTCAGCACACAGAGGAGAGCCGCTGCCGTGTCACCATGGTTACAAATTACCAATGTGTCACCCCGAGAAAGACTGACACTGCAAGAGTGTGTGTGTGTGTGTGTGTGTGTGCGTGCGTGCGTGCGTGCGTGTGTGTGTGTGTGTGTGTGAACACCGCAGCGACTGATCTACTTCTGGCACCTCACACCACAGATCTAGTGTAAATACCTGGGTGTTATCAGGGAAGGGCAGCTGATGGTCTGTTCATTGATTACATGAGTCTGAACAAAGCCCATCTCCTTCGCCTGTCGTTCACTGCTTAAGTGTGCTAGAAACAGCCTTACTGTTGCCATGGTTTCTGAAATACACACCATATGACCGAGCCCAGAAACATCTGAGCAATGACATGGTGTTAGCAGTAAAATACATCCGCTCTTACGTCACTAATGATCTGTACTGATCCAGCACTGTAACGGCCCATTACCACGGTATCAGGTGAAATATTAGAGTACTTTCAGAAACATGAAGGTATTTAAATGGCATCCAAAGACGCACACACACACACACTTTGAAAGTTTACGGTTGATTTTTTTGTGTCATATGCTCACAAAGGCTGCATTTATTTGATTAAAAATAGAGTAAAATATAGTAAATATTATTACAATTTAAAACAACTGTTTTCTTTGAGAATATATTGTCAAATGTAATTTATTTCTGAGGCAAATCTGTATTTTCAGCATTATTCCTTCAGTGTCACATGATCTTCAGAAATCATTTTAATATACTGATTTGCAGCTCAAGAAACATTTCTGATTATTATCAATGTTGAAAACAGTTGTGCTGCTTCATATTTTTATGGAAAAATATATAGATTTTTTCAGGATTCACTGATGAACAGAAAGTTGAAAATAACAGCATTTGTGTGTAACATTATAAATGTCTTTACTGTCACTTTTGATCATTTAATTGGATTCTTGCTTTATGAGAAATTCTTTATGAATAGAAATCCTGCATTGAAACTCTAGAGGACACACATTACTGGGGTCTTGTTCTCAGGAGAAACATCTGAAGTGCTGATAGGCAGCTCTCTATCACTGCAGCTGGACACGGACGAAGAGTCAGAGGACGAACTGATGATATTTCATGCAAATATAATGCTAAATATGGTGCGGCAGTCCAAATAACAACTGCCCTCTTTCTCTCCGAACAGCTGGTGCAAAGCAAATACTGCATGCACACACACACACACACACACACACACACACACACACCTCACACACACATGCGCACACACACACACCACACACACACACACACACACACACACACACACACACACACACACACACACACACACACACACACACACACACACACACACACACACACACACACACACACACACACACACACACACACACACACACACACACACACACACACACACACACACACACACACACACACACACACACACACACACACACACACACACACACACACACACACACACACACACACACACACACACACACACACACACACACACACACACGCACACACACACGCACGCACACACACACACACACACACACACACACACACACACACACACACACACACACACACACACACCACACCCACACACACACACCACACACCCTCACACACACACACACACACACACACACACACACACACACACACACACACACACACACACACACTGTTGTGTCTGGTCAGACAGGGGTTTGACCCTGAGGGCAGAGTATGTGTGTGACACAGATGTGCTATCGGTTTCCCTCCAAAATGTACTGATTTACAATGCATCGATGACAATAGAGTCATTCACTCGCACAAGAGGAGTAACAGGCAGAAAACAAGAGCGCACATCTGAAATTCTCTGTTGTTCATAGAACAAACCTCGCTGTCAAACTTCATCACCGAAGGCTTTCCAGCTGTCAGGACATTCAGTGGGATCATTTAAACAGTTGTAATGTGCCAAACTGCACTTTTTCTTTGCATTTTCATTTAATGAATGTGAATGAAAAATACTGGTCAAATTCTGGTCAGTTTGCAATAATTGCAATAAAAACAGTGACATATTATTACAATTTGAAATAACTGCTTTCTATTTGAATATATTGTAAGATGCCATTTATTTCTGTGATGCGCAGCATATATACTGCAGTCTTCAGTGTCACATGATCCTTCAGAAATCATTGTAATATGCTGATTTACTGTTTAGAAACATATTATCAGTGTTGAAAAACAAATATGCTGCCTTATATTTTGTGGAATAAATGCTTTGATTCAAAGGCATGAAAATTTACAACAGCAGACAAAAATATTGACCATTCAAAAGAAATGACTTTTATATCAAAATGAACTTCTGTTGAAAATGTCTCTCAAAGTGAAGCACTTTGTGTTGATGAGGATATTCAGTGTGCTCCACGAGACCTGCTACATTATACGAGTCTCACACTATTGATGTCTGGATTTGAGTAAAGAACTGTATAGAAAACACCTTCTGAGTCTCACAAACTATAAAGAAACCAACATCAGAACAAAAAAAACGTGCATTTAGGTTGATTTGGCGATAACCTAAATATGAGGTAAATAAAAATACAGTGTTAATGAAAACAGTGTTAAGCTTGGGGTGTAGATGATTGTGTGTTTGAGAGTGTGTAGGTGTGCTGATGCATGTGTGTGAGGCTCTTTCACATCTTCAAAAAATGCGGCACAGCCTGTTTTCTGATTGGCTGATAATTAGATAAATGAAACGCATTGACAAGTGATCTTTGTGTGAGTCGGCCAGTGTGTGTGTGTGTGTGTGTGTGTTTGATCTCAGACAACACAGACTCAGGGGTCAGTCCGGGTCAAGGCAGGAGGTCAAGGGCAGCTTTTCAGAGCCACTCAATTGCATAGAATCATTAAATCGTGACACGCTACCATTTTCCTCTCCGTAAGCAAGTGTAATGTTTGTGCAATTGTTTTCACTCATCAATATGGTTTGTCTTCCTGCACTTCACATTGCATCCTCTAGTTATTTCCATTCAATCTCAGCTCGTGCATTTTAGCCAATCAGCTCTTTTGTGCTTTTATTGATCAACTCACACACACACACACTCAAATCCCCAGGAATCCCGGTCAATCTATTCCTGAATTCCTCAGGAACTTAGAAATGGCGGTAAAATTATCTTTTGGCCGCGTACGGACTCAAACCGACTCTTTCAGTGTCTCGTCTTTGTATGTGAGTCGCATTACCATCACAAACGTCACAACCTCGCTGACCTCCATCACAAACGCATGGACAAAATAAGGCGGCCGATTAGAAAACATACATATGCAGACACACACACACCAGCGAGGCGTCAGTTCTGGGTTTTTGTTGGTGAATCTGGTGGAAAACTATCTGAATTGAGAAGAAATGCAACACAAGAGCTGCAGTTATGAGGCTCAGGATCAGGCGTGACTAAAGCAAATCAATGCTTGTTAATGCCTTCAATTACAAAATCATGGCAAAAAATCTAAATTGAAGTTGTAATTAAATATTGTACCTTTTTAATGAGTACCTTTTACAAGAAAATACTATTTCGGTCTTTCTACTTCAAAACTTCATGTTAACTCAGTGTGTTGATTTGTTTTCATTATTTATGAAATTTATTTGCAATTTGGGAGTAAAACTGTTTAAAAGTTAATTCTACATCAATTCTGTGTATCTTCTGGTCTCTTTCAATGTGCATCTGTGGGGGTTTTTCACACTTGTTTTATGGTTCAGCAGATAATAAAAGTAAATAATAGCACATCTTTCCTCAAAAACACACATGATTTGAGGAATCATTCACTAACACTGCACACACACTCACACATTGATAAATACTAATGCTTTTCTTAGTAAAACCACTAATTAGAGTGTCCTATTCAATAAAGACATGATTACTGCTTTCACATAGGTCCTTTACAGCTTATGCAACACCCTATGGTCTATTCCTGCTTTGCTTGTGTTAAAAGACCACCAACTTACTAAGAAGTCCTTGCAATGACAGGTCCTAGAACAGCTGATAAAACTCTCTCATGCATGCATTAATAGACAAAAAATACAATGTATCATATACACTTTCAAAACGCATGAGAATGTTTACTGGGTTAAAAAGCTCAAATGTAATACATCTCCAACTGGAGTTACAACTAGGGTTATTACAGTTAGACTAGAACCATTAAACTAGTTACAATAAATTAAATAAAAGTAAATATATATGAAAAAAAGAATTGACACATTTTATTTAAGCTAGTCGCCAAAGCAAAACATTGAATTTTCATTTAGTTTAACTTGATGCACTAAAATAACTACAACTGAAATTAAATTAATTAAAAACTATGTACATATAAAAAAAACATAAAATATAATAAAAATGACAAAAACACACAACAAAATTATTCAAATATGAACTAAAATGTAAATAAAAAAGGAAATTGTAAAATGAAAAAAAAGGGGACAGTAGTGCATAACTTGCATTTCATTGAAGTATCTTAGTCTCAGATGTTTCTCCCAAAATCCTGCGGAGACATAAAACAGACACAAGGCGAGTTAATTCAAGCACACAGTAAGAGTATAGAGATACTGAGATCGCTGATCATTGAAATCTCTTCTGAAACTCTGAATGAGATGCACGCAGTCTATCGCTCAGCAGGAACAAGCAGGACACTTATGCAAAAATGTGTCTAGAAGAAACAACTGAGATATTGAAAAACTCTCATCTGTGCTATCATGCTGATACGGCCTGTTTAGAGATATTTCAGACGGCAGGGGGAGGAGAGGAGGCTCTCAGGGGTCAAACTGCACTGGCATGCGTTCATTATCCGTGAATACGGCTGTGTGTGAGAGAGAGAGAGAGAGAGAGAGAGAGAGAGAGAGAGAGAGAGAGAGAGAGAGAGAGAGACAGAGAGAGACAGAGAGAGAGACAGAGAGAGAGAGAGAGAGAGAGAGAGAGAGTGTGAGCTAATCACGCTTAATGTGAACCGACACTATGAGGGAGAGAGAGAGAGAGAGAGAGAGAGAGAGAGAGAGAGAGAGAGAGAGAGAGAGAGAGAGAGAGAGATATCTGTCTGAGTCAATGAAGAAGAAAGTGAGTAAATGCAGGAGGGAGAGAGAGAGAGAGAGAGAGAGAGAGAGAGAGAGAGAGAGAGAGAGAGAGAGAGAGAGAGAGAGAGAGAGAGAGAGAGAGAGAGAGAGAGAGAGAGAGAGAGAGAGAGAGAGAGAGAGAGAGAGAGAGAGAGAGAGAGAGAGAGAGAGAGATCCGTCTGAGTCAATGAAGAAGAAAGCGAGTGAATGCAGGAGGGGGAGGGAGAGAGGAGGGGAGGACACACTTAAACTGATGAGATGCAGAAATACGGCTTTAGAGAAAGAGAGAGAGGGGGAGGTGGAGGGAGAGAATGATGAGACACGCAATTAAACTGAAGGAAAACCCAAGGAGTTTTTCCAAGTGTGTGTCATGTTGTGTGTATGAAAAAATACTGTAAGATAAATAAAAAGAATGCATTAAATTGATCAAAAGTGACAATAAAGACATTTACAATGTTCCAAAAGATTTCTATTTTAAATAAATGCTCTTCTTTTGAATTTTCTATTCATCAAACAATCTGGGAAAAAGTATCACGGTTTCCACAAAAATATGAAGCAGCGCAACTATTTTCAACATTAATAATAATCAGAAATGTTTCTTGAGCAGAAAATCGAAGATCATGTGACACTGAAACTAGAGGAATGATGCTGAAAATTCAGATTTGATCACAGAAATAAATTACATTTGACAAGATATTACATTAGAAAACAGTTACTTTAAATTGTAATAATATTTAATTGTTTTTAATGCATTTTTAGTAAACAAATGCAGCCTTGGTGAGCAGAGGACTTTTCATAAACATAAAAAAATCCTACTGACCCCAAACTTTTGAATGCCAATGTCCTCGACTACACATTAGAAAACACTGTTATGTTTAATGCTTGTTATTTAAGTTCCTGGTAATATATATATATATAGTATAACTCTGTTAGGGGAGGGAGGGAGGGAAGTTTTCTTTCTCTGAAGTCTGCAGACTGTAAGGATTGTCAAACTGAATGCTGTTTAATGTACTGCAGCTGCTTGTGAAATCATTTCTTCATGATTGACAGTGATGCGTTAAAGCCAGGTTAAATATTCCTACAACATTTAAGAGAAAGAGAGTAAAGAGACCCGAGCACACAGCTGTAGAGCGTCTGTGAAAGCACACTATGACATGTGTGTTAGTTACGAGAGTGTGTGTGTTTAGTGTCGGTTGTGTGTACGGAGGATTCGCTTTCGTAACTCTCCCGAGCTCTCGTTTACACACTCGCTCATTTTCACGAAACATCACAGGAGTTCATATACAAACTTATCTAAATGTGCTTCTGCATCGCTTTTGCTGTTGCTTGGGGTTAAGGACTCAGAGTAACTGCTAACATCAAGTGTTGAACAGATGCAAATGTGTAACTGTAATGTTAGCAATGAGACTTGCAATTGGAGACAAGCACCTAGCAACTACACTGAATACCCTAGCAACCACAAACACGCACTTTAAAGGCTAAAACAACCACATACAACATCACAACAGGCATGCGTCAGATATTTTCTGCTAAATTGTTTCAAAAATGTTCACATTTTTTAATTGTGGCACCACATTTTTTTAATAATGGTACATTTTGATTCAAACTACCAATCGAAAGTTTGAAGTCAGTATTATTATTATTAGAAATTCAAGCTTTTATTCAGCAAGGATGCATTAAATTGACAGTAAAGTGACAATAAAGTCATTTATAAAAGATTTATATTTTAAAATAAAAGCTATTCTAAATGTTATTCTCATATATATATATTATATAACATTATATATTACATTATAGAATATATATATTAAGCAGCACTAATGTTTTCAACATTGATAGTAATCAGAAATGTTTCTTGAGCAGTAAATCAGTATATTATAATGATTTCTGAAGATCATGTGACACTGAAGACTGGAGGAATGATGCTGAAAATACAGATTTGATCACAGAAATAAATTACATTTAAAATATATTACAATAGAAAACAGTTATTGTAAATTGTAATAATATGTCATTGTTTTTAATGTATTTTGATCAAATAAATGCAGCCTTGAAGACCTCTTCTTTCAGAAACATAAAAAAAATCTTATTGACGCTAAAGTTTTGAATGGTACGTATTATTTTATCCACTCTGCACAGTAATAAAGTGAACCATAAGCCAAAATGCATCACAAAATGTGTCACCTCCTTATGGTTTTCAACACATGAATCAAAAATGTAAAAAAAAACAAGCTAGAAGAAGTTGAGTTGAATCCTTTGTAATTTTACACAATAGAAGTGAAGCTATAAACTCTTTCTACTGTGTGACCCTTGTTCTAATCTCACTGTCTCTCCGTATCCTTTAATCTTTACATATAACAGCGTAAGAAGTGCCTTCATTGAGGAAACACACACAATGCTGTATTTGCCGGCAAACCCCTGTGAGAGAGCTGTGAAAAATGACACTGTTGTTCTCATTGCTCTTTCTCGTGTGTGTGTGTGTGTGTGTGTGTGTGTGAGAGAGAGAGAG
>CM050436.1:22225264-22232764 GCA_027564155.1 Gymnocypris eckloni scoliostomus | reverse complement strand
TGTTTTAAAAACTACTTTCTGGCATTTCTCTCTGAAAACTGGAGCGGCAAAAGTTCATTGATTCAACAACGAATTCTATCGTTTTCAGAACCGACTCTATGAAATGATTCTTTCAGAACCGACTCTATGAAATGATTCTTTTAGAACCGACTCTATGAAATGATTATTTTAGAACAAACTCTATGAAACGATTCTTTTAGAACCGACTCTATGAAACGATTATTTTATAACCGACTCTATGAAACGATTATTTTATAACCGACTCTATGAAACGATTATTTTAGAACAAACTCTATGAAACGATTCTTTCAGAACCGACTCTATGAAACGATTATTTTAGAACCGACTCTATGAAATGATTCTTTTAGAACCGACTCTATGAAACGATTCTTTCAGAACCGACTCTATGAAACGATTCTTTCAGAACCGACTCTATGAAACGATTCCTTCAGAACCGACTCCATGTAACGATTCTTTTAGAACCGACTCAATGAAACGATTCTTTTAGAACCGAATGGCATTAGTTTGTAAATCAGTGACTTGTTTGTATTTATTTATATATTTATGTATTTTTAGCAGTAAGCAACACTGTGAGTTTGGAAAAAATGTTGTTTGTAGTAACCAGGAACTTTCTGGATTAAGAATATTAATCATACTTGGAAAACACTACAGTTATTTTGTGTTGTTTATCTTTTTTGAAAGAATAAACAACACAAATACAACCCATTTAATATAATCTAATTTGAAAACACAGACATAAACAGCGATTTCATCGGTTCACTGAACAAACCATTTGATTCGCTAAAATGATTCGGACACTATTGCCAACAACGTGTTATGTTTCAAAATCCTTCACATACATTTAGACTGATTAAACATTCTCCAGTCGTCTTCCTTTACCCAGTGTGAATAGAGGAGATGCCATTCATTGGCCTTTAACTGTGGAGAAGCCACGCCTCCTGCTGTGGGCGGGGTTTAAAGTTGAGTCCAGTTCTGAAACTCTTGCGCTGGAACTCAGTCTCTGCTCCCGCGGCACGGACTGATCTACAGAGATCAGATTTAGACCGATCAGAACACAGCATGGAATCAGTAGGATTTCGTTCGGTTTAATTCTAGATTTGGAGAAGCAGTGAAGAGAAGGACGTTACGCACGCGTCTCTGGAGAACCGCAGTGTCTGTTTGCGCGGTGATGGAGGTTCCGGACTTTAGGAATTTTGCGCTTTGGGTTTCATTCCTGACGGGTTTGACGATGGCCAGTTACTCAGAAGACCAGTGCAGCTGGAGGGGGAGGTACATATTACCAACATGCTGAGTTACAGGCTTTATATCTGTGGATTTGAAATAGATTGCGTATTATGTTACGTTTTGTCCTAGAATGCATTGTTTTCTGCTATCTTGCATGATATCTGTGCAATTAAAACTGTGCAAGATGTATGAAATTAAATACAGTAAACATATTTTGTATAAGTATAATGTGCAGTAATCATCTCTCACATATGTGCATGCATTGCATATCTATCTATCTATCTATCTATCTATCTATCTATCTATCTATCTATCTATCGTAAATATATTTAGTCATAGTGTAATTTGAATAGTTTATGCAAATGCGCGCAGAAGCCAGACCTGTTGCGCAAAAAGGAAAAGGGTTAATTAAGCGCTTCGTTTGTAAAGTATGAGGAACATATAATTATAATGGAATAAAAAGGTGTAATATGAGGGTTGCAATTCTAATGGCTGTTTAAGGAGGTGTCCACTAGCGCAGAACCTTTAAATGGCTGCAGTTAAAGTAACCTACAAGTAGGGGGTGTTAAACTTTTCCTGCAACTTTAAGCACGGGTCAAAAGACTCAACACTCAAGTTCTGAGAAAGCAGACCAAGAGAAATGACAGTTGTTCTGCTTGCACCTCATGTAATGTGTATAAACTGACTCTTAGTGGTTTGGCCTGCTCAGATTTCTCTGGTTAACCTCTGCTGGTTTCCATCTGTGCAGTGGTCTGTCTCAGGCGGTGAAGAACGTGGAGCAGGTTTGGATGAGGTGTGCGGAGGGCTCGGTGGAGTGGCTGTACCCCGCCGGAGCGCTGCGTCTCATTCTCTCACCCCGACTGCCATGGAGCGCCATGGGTCCCGGCGAGTCCAGCAGGAGCCCGGTGTCGGCCTGCATCAAGCCGGATCAGCACTGGGGCGGGGCTCAGCTCTACCTGGAGCGGGACGGAGTCCTGGAGCTTCTGGTGGGAGACGAGACCTCCAGCCCGACCCGTGCGCTGCTTCAGTGCCATGCCTGGAGAGCGACCGGCTCTCTTCCTGCAAGCCACACCTCACCAGGACATAAGCAGACGCATCGCTGCGTTTCGCTATGAGCTGAGAGGCGATTGGACGGCGCAGCCAATCAATGCGGATCCAATCGGCAGTGAAGGTGAATATTCTGGAAGCTACAGCACTGATTCATGTAACATATACATAGTATACAATGGTTGCAAGCAAATTATGTTCCTGTGGCTCAGTGGTTAGAGCATTGCGTTGGCAGCTCAAAGGTTGTGGGTTCGATTCCCAGGGAACACACATACTGACAAAAAAATGTATAGCCTGAATGCACTGTAAGTCGCTTTGGATAAAAGCGTCTGCTAAATGCATAAATGTAAATTAAAAGCTATTTCATGCAACGACTTTCAATATTAAACAAAAATATTTTCTGAATTTAATATTACCCCAAAAAGAGCAATGCAAAGTTATGAAACTATGCAAAAAATATTTGACAAAAAATTGCTTGAAATTTTGAACAAAGAATTTGTAGATTTTGAATGTAACAAACTGGAAACTTAAAACTTGAAAGTTTGATATTATCCCCAAAATAATCCCAAATTTCCAAAAATGACTACTACCAACTCTATAGCCTACTCATCTACATGGGTTCGTTTCTGAGAATTAACCTGCAGATGATGTTTCTGCAAACCTGTGATGGTTTTGCAGAAAAGTTCAGTGCAATGTTATGAAACTATGCAAAGTAGGAGTTTAAGTTCTCCGAGATGAAGTTGAGTTGGAGTCGAGTGACCTCTGGTTGGATGGGGGTGCAGACGAAGGAGCAGCAGACAGACAAAACCAGCCATGAACAGCTCTATTCATTCAAACTATAATGAGACTTGAACTTTAGAGTAATGCATTTCAGAGTAGAGCCACCGTCTGAAGACTTGTGCTTCTGGAAGAGCACAAACAAGCACTTTTCATTTCGATCTGGAATTGTAGCACTGCAATTATTTAAATGTAACAGCTTTCAGTAATAGTTTTAGGTCGTCCTTCCAGCCAGTTGTGAGAAGCGGGGGAGGAGGCGGAGGGGGAGGGAGAGAAAGACAAAAGCTTCGTATGGGACGGGGGTTTGTCTCCATAGTGAGCCGTTTCGGAGACCTGCATGAGAGAGCAGTCGCCGTGGTAACGGGGGGGTTGGGGGGGAACCGTGCAACTGAAAAGCGGATCTTTTGTTGGGAGTTTTGGTAGAAGAGAGGAGACAGGGAAGGATGTTTAAAAGTTTTAAAGGGCCAACAACTTTCTTTCTCACACCCACACAGACACCTGTTTCTGTTTGAGAGCGCACACATGTAGCCTGAAGAAATCCGGCCGGCATGCATTCAATAACCTTTCAGGAATGATGACTTTAAATAGTGCTCAACTTTACGTGATGCTCAACCAATATGGCCGACATTTAGAGCGCAGGATGGCCAATTTAATGCATGTTTTTAACAATACAAATGAATATGATGTACATGCATCACATTGTAAGGATTTTTTTATTTACTCACAATTCACTAAACATGTGAAAACAACTAAAGTTAAAGCCATTAAAACATATTCGCTATTTGAAAAGTAAACATTAACTGAAATAAAATATAAAAAAAAATAATTGTATTTTATTTCAGCTAGTCGCCAAGGCGACATTTCTCATTTTTATTTAGTTTAACTTCATGTACTAAAGTAACTAAAACAAAAACTGAGATAAAATTGATCAAACCTATAGACATGTTTTTTTTTTAAAAGCAACAAACTTACAAAAATTGTAATTAAAATGAAAACGGAAAATATAAAAACTTGTTTAAAATATTAATACAAATGTAATAGTATCTCAATAATCAGTATTGATTCAAGAATGTATCCAAAAACATTTGCCTTGATTTTACAAAACATAAAATCACAAATGAACATGCCATTATTTAGACACTATAAATCTTATTTAAAATGATATTACAATTAACATTTATATTTTTAATAAAATCTCCGACTTGAACTAGGACATATTAATTCGCGCAGCCTATTGTCTGTTTTCCTCATTTCCATTCGTTTCAAATTAATCTAAACTCAT
Source organism: Gymnocypris eckloni scoliostomus (assembly GCA_027564155.1). Taxonomy (NCBI): domain Eukaryota; kingdom Metazoa; phylum Chordata; class Actinopteri; order Cypriniformes; family Cyprinidae; genus Gymnocypris; species Gymnocypris eckloni. Next base: position 22,228,413 of record CM050436.1, on the reverse strand, counting down.
CTACTCTGACATTTTAAATAGACACTAGTTAACATGGATAATTTTGTAAACGTATATACAAACATCCCGCATCTTCAGAATGACTCAGACTTGAAGAATGAGAGACGGTTTGATTGGTTTTGTGAGATCATCTGTTCAGGTTTCTTACTGTACTAACTCAAACAGAGGAAGAGCGAATGTTAGGATCTTTGATCAGGTGACGTGGAGGTCATTTATCTCCATCACACCTCCACCGAAGATCTCTTCATCTGTTCTTCTGCGTCTCATGTTCTTCTCTTTCTTTCTTTCACAGGAGCCTGTAGGCCGTGCAATAACACCGAGATCCTGATGGCCGTGTGCACTAGTGACTTTGGTGAGTATTTGAATCGCTTTTTAGGATAAATGTGCTTTTATTCCAAGCAATCAGCAGGATTTTCCACTAAAGTGTGTAAATGTCTCTTGGACAGCAAGAACCTCAAACCTACCAATATGCCCCATGTTCTGGTGGTTTAGTTAAAGGTCTGAGGTCACAGGTTCAAACCCATGTGGGGGTCAGCCCTAATTTAGTATCATTAAGAAACTATTATAGTTTTATTAATGATTTTAATTAGATTCAATTTTTTTATTTTAGATATTTAGAATTGTATTAAAAATGTGGGTCATTTTTGTTGTACTTTTTTGTTGTTGTTTTTTTCCATTATTATTTATTAGTTTTTTTAAAATATGTCTATAGAGTTTTTATTCATTTTTTATTTCAGTTTTAGTTATTTTAGTACATCAATTTAAACTAAAACAAATGTAAACTAAAACAATTTAAACTAAAACAAATGTAATTTTAGTTTTAGTAGTTTTTTGTTTTTGTTATTTTTATTGGTTTAAAAGAAAAAGAAAATCTCTATATATATATATATTTTGTGCTGTCAAACGATTAATAACATCCAAAATAATAGTTTTTGTTTACATTGTATATGTGTGTGTACTGTGTATATTTATCAGGTCTATCAGTATCTATGTATATATTTAAGAAAATTATGGTATGATTATATATTAAATATATTTGTATATAATATCAATTATATGAATTTAAATATATACATGTAAATATTGTCAAAATATATACTGTATGTGTATTTATTTATATATACATAATAAATATACACAGTACACACAGATATATTATGTAAATAAAAACTTTTATTTTGGATGTGTTTAATTGCGATTAATCGTTTGACAGCACTAATATATAATATATGTATATGCACAATTTTAATTTGAGTTATTTTAGTACATTTCTCTTTTATTACTTATTATACATTTGTTATACTTTATTTTCATTTAGTTAACATTTATTTTAAATACTTTTTTCTAGTAAATTTGTATTGTTTTAAAGTTCTCTTCACACCAGGTTACTCTTTGCACTCTTCTACTGTAACCTGCTTTGGATAAAAGTACATTTCTATTTTTTCGCACCAAACGAATTAATCGGGTTAATCTAGCGCCTTCCAGTTGAATTTTCCGAAGGACACTCATTACTCATCACTCTAACAGAGCGTTCTGTGTTTTTAGTGGTTCGAGGAAACATCCGTTCAGTGGATACGGACTCAAATCTGAAAGCGGCAGTGATTAAAGTGAGCGTGACGCGGGTTTACCAGCAGAAGTTTGCTCTGTTCCCTGAATCCGGGCGTCTGACGCGGCTGGGCGAGATCCGGACACCTCTGCGGTGCGGCGTTCGGCCCGGCGCTGGCAGCTTCCTGTTTACCGGCCGTGTGCACTTTGGGGAGGCGTGGCTCGGCTGCGCTCCACGCTATAAAGACTTCCTGAAGGTGTACGAGCAGGCCAAGCAGTCCCTGATGATCCCCTGCACTCTGGTCAACGACTGACGGGAAAACTCGATGATCTGAGAAACTCCTGAGCAGATGAAAGAAACAGAGACACTGGAGGAGGAAATCTCTGCAAAGATCACTGGATCGAGATGGACATCTGAAGAAGGACATCTGTGTGTCCATGTCTGTCTGATTCCAGATTTCGGGTCCTAAACTGGGCATTTTTTAACTCAGGAAATCTTTGATATGAACATCATATCACTGAAATATCCAAAGTCCTCGTGATGTTGGAGACACACTCATGATGTTGAGTTGGTAAATAAGCTGTACGCAATGCATGTAGCGCAGTCGTCTTTTGCAGTATTTGACGCCGATTCTTCAGCATTTATATGAAAAGAAAAATGTTTATTTGAGAGTATATTTTTTCTTTTATATATAAAAACAAATCAAGTCTATTCTCTAAATTTGCACTGGTGAACGGAAGGGAAAGATGGCGATACCTGGATGCTGCAAGCACTGAGAACCAAAACGGATCGATATGTAGCATAGCAAGAGATGTTTTATATAAATCTATATTTCTATAATATGAACTCAGCTATGGTTTATATGCTAACAGGCTGAGGAGAGCATGCAGCAAACATCAAGTAATGAAAACAATAGCTAAAGTATATGAATTATTTGGTGTCTACAGATAGCATGTGCTGATTACCTCATGGTTAACTAGTTAACATGGTTAACATCACCACTAGTTTGATGTTGTTAAGCTGATATAAACTTACCGTCATGTTCAGAGCTCTTTTACTCTCATGACAAATGTTTTAGCGTTCACACTGACAGCGATTTGCATCCGTACGACATTCATTTTCTATTCATTTACCATCTAAGACTTTTGCATTTAGATAAAGTTGAGCAGTTCAACTTTATGCAAATGAGCAGCGGTACAGTGACCAATGGGAGTGCAGAGCGTAAAGTCATGTGACACGGAATATTTAATTGCTTTAATCCGACGGTTAATCTGTTGTCAGTATGAACGCACATGAACAGGGTATCCTCACAAATCTGGATTTTATTTGTCGTTTAAATATATGTACTTATGATATAATCTATAGAGAATTTATGGTCTGAAATATCGTCTCTTGCTCTCAGACTCTCTTGTCAACACACTCATTCTGTGGACTTGTGTACCAAAACATTGACTGCTGGTCTCAGGCAAACACTGTCCTCCATCTGCTATTGCTTTTGTCTTTATTTTCTGCTTTGTCAGTGATGTATGTGCACTAAACAAAAGAACGGACCAACCAAACGTAGAGAGCGTGTCGAGATGCGAAGCTGCCATAGTTTATGCTG